>OV725078.1:102825566-103013066 GCA_928085145.1 Nezara viridula | reverse complement strand
ATTTATGTTTACATAATATTAAATGATTTTTTTTTTTATAAAGAATTCTTCGTAGGGTAGTAGTTTCTTGCTGAGAGGAAAAATTTATTAGAACATTGGTAAATGCATTTATTTAAAATTATATCCTAAAGGGCAGCAGCTATCAGCCCCTAAAGCGGACTATTACAAAAACAAAATTTTCAATAAATATTATTTAATTATTTTATAGTAATACAATTTTACAGGAATATTGACATATATATTATGTATACATGAACATTATGTGTATATATATATATATAATATATATATATATATATATATATTTCTATTTCCATTTCTATATACAATATTATGTTTAAATAATATTTAATGAATTTTTTTTTTTTAATAAAGAATTCTTCGTAGGGCAGTAGTTTCTTGCTGAGAGGCAAAATTTATTAGAAAAATGGTAAATGCATTTATTTAAAATTATATCCTATAGGGCAGCAACTATCAGCCACAATAGCGGACTATTACAAAAACAAAATTTTCGATAAATATTATTTATTTTTTTATATTAATATAATTTTACAGAAATATTGACATCCATATTATATATTTATGAACATTATGTTATATATATATATATATATATATATTAATATATATAAATATAATAATATTTATTCAACATTTTTTTCTTTATAATAGTTATGATTTGGTGGCTGATAGCTGCTTCCCTCTTGGAAATAAGTTTGAATTAATGCATTTACCACATTTCAAATAAATTTGCCTCTCAGCAAGAAACTACTGCTCTTCGAAGAATTCTTTATTGCAATAAAAAAAAAAAATCATTATAGTATATCATTTTTAGAAATTGAAAATTAGTTCTATGTTTAATAAAAAATATATAAATCATTCATCATTGATTCAGTTGTTCTATGAAGTTTATATTAATTTAATTATATCTCAATTTCAGTTATTTCAGCATTAAATAATTATTGTCTTAATTTTTGTTTTATATAAATCTGTTTTTCTCCAAAGGGTATAAATATGAATATGAGATCACAAAAGTTTCCAAAATGTAGCTGCATATTTATTGAAACTCACGATTCTTACTCATTAAAATAGCTTACGTTATTAGCAGTCATAAATACACACACACACACACACACACACACACACACACACACACACACACACATATATATATAATATATATATATACAATATTTATGTTTACATAATATTAAATGATTTTTTTTTTTTAATAAAGAATTCTTCGTGGGGTAGTAGTTTCTTGCTGAGAAGAAAATCTTATTAGAAAAATGGTAAATGCATTTATTTAAAATTATATCTTAAAGGGCAGCAGCTATCAGCCACTAAAGCGGATTATTACAAAAACAAAAATTTCAATAAATATTATTTATTATTTTTATATTAATACAATTTTACAGGAATATTGACATATATATTATGTATACATGAACATTATGTGTATATATATATATATATATATATATATATTTATGACTACTAATAATGTAACCTATTCAAGTAAGAATCTTAAGTTTCAATAAATATAGAGCTATATCATGGAGAATTTAGTGATCTCAGTTTCATATTCATGCCCTACAGGGAAAAACTGATTTATGGATAACAAAAAATATATAATTATGTGTATAATTATAATTATATATATATAAATATATATATATATATATATATATATACATGTAATATTCATGTATACATAATATATATTTCTATATATATATAATATATATAATATATAAGTTTCATATTCATGCCCTACAGGGAAAAACTGATTTATGGATAACAAAAAATATATAATTATGTGTATAATTATAATTATATATATATAATATATATATATATTTCTATTTCCATTTCTATATACAATATTTATGTTTAAATAATATTTAATGATTTTTTTTTTTAATAAAGAATTCTTCGTAGGGCAGTAGTTTCTTGCTGAGAGGCAAAATTTATTAGAAAATTGGTAAATGCATTTATTTAAAATTATATCCTAAAGGGCAGCAGCTATCAGCCCCTAAAGCGGACTATTACAAAACCAAATTTTCAATAAATATTATTTAATTATTTTATAGTAATACAATTTTACAGGAATATTGACATATATATTATGTATACATGAACATTATGTGTATATATTATATATATATATATATTTCTATTTCCATTTCTATATACAATATTTATGTTTAAATAATATTTAATGATTTTTTTTTTTAATAAAGAATTCTTCGTAGGGCAGTAGTTTCTTGCTGAGAGGCAAAATTTATTAGAAAAATGGTAAATGCATTAATTTAAAATTATATGCTATAGGGCAGCAACTATCAGCCACTATAGCGGACTATTACAAAAACAAAATTTTCGATAAATATTATTTATTTATTTTATATTAATATAATTTTACAGAAATATTGACATATATATATATATTTATGAACATTATGTACATATATATATATATATATATATATATATATATATATATATATATTAATAATATTTATTCAACATTTTTTTCTTTATAATAGTTATGATTTGGTGGCTGATAGCTGCTTCCCTCTTGGAAATAAGTTTGAATTAATGCATTTACCACATTTCAAATAAATTTGCCTCTCAGCAAGAAACTACTGCTCTTCGAAGAATTCTTTATTGCAATAAAAAAAAAAATCATTATAGTATATCATTTTTAGAAATTGAAAATTAGTTCTATGTTTTATAAAAAATATATAAATTATTCATCATTGATTCAGTTGTTCTATGAAGTTTATATTAATTTAGTTATAATATCTCAATTTCAGTTATTTCAGCATTAAATAATTATTGTCTTAATTTTTGTTTTCTATAAATCTGTTTTTCTCCAAAGGGTATAAATATGAATATGAGATCACAAAAGTTTCCAAAATGTAGCTGCATATTTATTGAAACTCAAGATTCTTACTCATTAAAATAGCTTACATTATTAGCAGTCATAAATAACACACACACACACACACACACACACATATATATATATATATATATATATATATATAATATAATATATAAATATATATACACAATATTACAATATGTTTACATAATATTAAATGATTTTTTTTTTTTAATAAAGAATTCTTCGTGGGGTAGTAGTTTCTTGCTGAGAAGAAAATCTTATTAGAAAAATGGTAAATGCATTTATTTAAAATTATATCTTAAAGGGCAGCAGCTATCAGCCACTAAAGCGGATTATTACAAAAACAAAAATTTCAATAAATATTATTTAATTATTTTATATTAATACAATTTTACAGCAATATTGACATATATATTATGTATACATGAACATTATGTGTATATATATATATATATAATATATATATATATATATATATATATATATATATATTTATGACTACTAATAATGTAACCTATTCAAGTAAGAATCTTAAGTTTCAATAAATATAGAGCTATATCATGGAGAATTTAGTGATCTCAGTTTCATATTCATGCCCTACAGGGAAAAACTGATTTATGGATAACAAAAAATATATAATTATGTGTATAATTATAATTATATATATATAAATATATATATTTATATATATATATAATATATATATATATATATATATATAATATATATATAATATATATATAATATATATATTAATATATATATATATATATATATATGTAATAGTTCATGTATACATAATATATATGTCAATACTTACCAATGATCAATAATATATGTCAATATTACTTTAAAATTGTATTACTATAAAATAATTAAATAATATTTATTCAACTTTTTTCTTTATAATAGTTATGATTTGGTGGCTGATAGCTGCTACCCTCTTGGAACTAAGTTTGAATTAATGCATTTACCATTTTTCTAATAAATTTGCCTCTCAGCAAGAAACTACTGCCCTCCGAAGAATTCTTTATTGCAATAAAAAAGAAAAATCATTATAGTATATTATTTTAAGAAATTGAAAATTAGTTCTATGTTTAATAAAAAGTATATAAATTATTCATCATTGATTCAGTTGTTCTATGAAGTTTATATTAATTTAGTAATAATATCTCAATTTCAGTTATTTCAGCATTAATAATTATTGTCTTAATTTTTGTTTTATAAATCTGTTTTTCTCCGAAGGGTATAAATATGAATATGAGATCACAAAAGTTTCCAAAATGTAGCTGCATATTTATTGAAACTCACGATTCTTACTCATTAAAATAGCTTACATTATTAGCATTTATAAATACATATATATATAATTATATATATATATATATATATATAAATATATATATATATATATATATATATACAATATTTATGTTTACATAATATTAAATGATTTTTTTTTTTTTAATAAAGAATTCTTCGTGGGGTAGTAGTTTCTTGCTGAGAAGAAAATCTTATTAGAAAAATGGTAAATGCATTTATTTAAAATTATAACTTAAAGGGCAGCAGCTATCAGCCACTAAAGCGGATTATTACAAAAACAAAAATTTCAATAAATATTATTTAATTATTTTATATTAATACAATTTTACAGCAATATTGACATATATATTATGTATACATGAACATTATGTGTATATATATATATATATATATATATATATATATATATATATGACTACTAATAATGTAACCTATTCAAGTAAGAATCTTAAGTTTCAATAAATATAGAGCTATATCATGGACAATTTAGTGATCTCAGTTTCATATTCATGCCCTACAGGGAAAAACTGATTTATGGATAACAAAAATATATAATTATGTGTATAATTATAATTATATATAATATATAAATATATATAATATATATATATATATAATATATATATGTAATATTCATGTATACATAATATATATGTCAATACTTACCAATATGTCAATATTACTTTAAAATTGTATTACTATAAAATAATTAAATAATATTTATTCAACTTTTTTCTTTATAATAGTTATGATTTGGTGGCTGATAAACTGCTACCCTCTTGGAACTAAGTTTGAATTAATGCATTTACCATTTTTCTAATAAATTTGCCTCTCAGCAAGAAACTACTGCCCTCCGAAGAATTCTTTATTGCAATAAAAAAGAAAAATCATTATAGTATATTATTTTAAGAAATTGAAAATTAGTTCTATGTTTAATAAAAAAGTATATAAATTATTCATCATTGATTCAGTTGTTCTATGAAGTTTATATTAATTTAGTAATAATATCTCAATTTCAGTTATTTCAGCATTAAATAATTATTGTCTAAATTTTTGTTTTCTATAAATCTGCTTTTCTCCGAAGGGAATGAATAAGAATATGAGATTACAAAACTCACGAATGAGATTACTTATTAAAACAGCATACATTATTAGCATTCATAAATACATATATATATATATATATATATATATATATATTTCTATTTCCATTTCTATATACAATATTTATGTTTAAATAATATTTAATGATTTTTTTTTTAATAAAGAATTCTTCGTAGGGCAGTAGTTTCTTGCTGAGAGGCAAAATTTATTAGAAAAATGGTAAATGCATTTATTTAAAATTATATCCTATAGGGCAGCAACTATCAGCCACTATAGCGGACTATTACAAAAACAAAATTTTCGATAAATATTATTTATTTATTTTATATTAATATAATTTTACAGAAATATTGACATATATATTATATATTTATGAACATTATGTACATATATATATATATTATATATATTATATAAATATATTATATATATATATATATATATATATATATATATATAAATATATATATATATATAAATAATATTTATTCAACATTTTTTTCTTTATAATAGTTATGATTTGGTGGCTGATAGCTGCTTCCCTCTTGGAAATAAGTTTGAATTAATGCATTTACCACATTTCAAATAAATTTGCCTCTCAGCAAGAAACTACTGCTCTTCGAAGAATTCTTTATTGCATTAAAAAAAAAAAAAAATCATTATAGTATATCATTTTTAGAAATTGAAAATTAGTTCTATGTTTTATAAAAAATATATAAATTATTCATCATTGATTCAGTTGTTCTATGAAGTTTATATTAATTTAGTTATAATATCTCAATTTCTGTTATTTCAGCATTAAATAATTATTGTCTTAATTTTTGTTTTCTATAAATCTGTTTTTCTCCGAAGGGTATAAATATGAATATGAGATCACAAAAGTTTCCAAAATGTAGCTGCATATTTATTGAAACTAACGATTCTTACTCATTAAAATAGCTTACATTATTAGCAGTCATAAATACACACACACACACACACACACACACACACACACACACACACAGATATATATATATATATATATATATATATATATATATATATATATATATATATATATATATACAATATTTATGTTTAAATAATATTTAATATTTTTTTTTTTTTTAAAGAATTCTTCGTAGGGCAGTAGTTTCTTGCTGAGAGGCAAAATTTATTAGAAAAATGGTAAATGCATTTATTTAAAATTATATCCTATTGGGCAGCAGCTATCAGCCACTAAAGCGGACTATTACCAAAACAAAATTTTCGATAAATATTATTTAATTATTTTATATTAATATAATTTTACAGGTATATTGACATATATATTATGTATACATGAACATTATGTACATATATATATATATATATATATATATATATATATATTTATATTTATTTATTTATTTATGACTGCTAATAATGTAACCTATTCAAGTAAGTAAGAATCTTGAGTTTAAATTAATATACAGCTATATTAATATATTGTGTATATATATACAATATATATATATATATATAAACCTGTACCACTACAACCCATGAAGGGTCTGGGGTTCAGTACTATTTAGGGAAAGTACTGTTTCTAGGTCAACGGTTGTGCAAGGAGGTGATCTGACCGAGATCACGCTCAACCGCCAGGTTTTCCCCCCTAATTAATTATTTAATTAAGGGTACCCACTTTATAGAGGCTGGGTGTGCCCCAGGAGGGACTCCTGACCCAAGGTCGCCCCACGGCCAATGAAACAGATAAATAAATTTTCTGCCATGAGCCTCGGTTCGAACTCGGGACCTTTGCATTGGAAGCTCAGTGCCCTACCACTGAGCTACCCCGCTCCCTATATATATATATATATATATATATATATATATGAATATACTACAATAGCAGAAACTACTGCACTCCGAAGAATTCTTTATTGCAATAAAAAAAAAAAATCATCATAGTATATCATTTTAAGAAATTGAAAATTACTTGAAATTGAGAATTTTTTGATCTCAGTTTCATATTCATGCCCTATAGGGAAAAACAGATTTATAGAGAACAAAAAATATATAATTATATTTATATACAAAAATATTACAAAAAATATATAATTATAATATATATAATATATATATATATATATATATATATATATATATATATTTAATTTTTATGTGTACATAATATATATGTCAATACTTAACCAATATGTCAATATTACTATAAAATTGTATTACTATAAAATAATTAAATAATATTTATTCAATATTTTGTTTTTATAATAGTTATGATTTGGTGGCTGATAGCTGCTGCCCTTTAGGAAATAAGTTTTAATTAATCCATTTACCATTTTTCTAATAAATGTGGCTTTCAGCGAGAAACTACTGCCCTCCGAAGACTTCTTTATTGCATTAAATAAAAACATCATTGTAGTATATCATTTTAAGAAATTGAAAATTAGTTCTATGTTTAATAAAAAAGTATATGAATTATTTAAGATTCTTACTTATATAAATAGCTTACATTATTAGCAGTCATATATATATATATATATATATATATATATATATATATATATACATAATTTCATGGTGATATAATTTATTTTAAAATATACATACATAACTTATATAATTATTAATATAAGAAAATAATACACTAAACATGTCTCCCCATTTGCTCACTTTGCATAATTTTTTTAGGTTCTGTATTGAACCAAAAGGGATAGGAAGCAGTATTTAACAGTGATCTAATCTCCTTCAACATATAAATGTAAACAATTAAGTTATTTAATTGTTGATGTATTTTACGTTATTCTAATACAAATTAGTCTTCAAACTTAACTCATAAATCACAATAAAAAAATACAACAGTGAACAAAATCTTTGTATTTATACAATGTCCCTCTCTTCATTTAACAAAAACAATAAAATAAAACATGAAACATGTCTCCCCAATAGGTTACTTGGTATTATTATTTATTTGGTTATATATTGAACCAGTCATTTGCAATAAAATTAAGTGTTGACCTATCAAAATAAATAAAATTACAAGAAAAAAAATGTTACACATAAAAAACTCTTGGTACATACTTTGAATATTAAAAAGGAACTTTGATTCAATCCATATGTTATAACTCAAATTACAGAAAATGTATTTTAATCCTGACTCTAATTATATTTTTTGATGTACAATATGTTCAGTAATTGTATAATGTTTGTTAAAGTAGTATTCTATGTTAGACTCAAACATACTGAAACTTATGAAGTTAAAATATACAATTTTCTTCAGATAATTTGTTTAAAACTTCCCAAATATTCATATTATAAATTACAAAAACAGTCATAATAACGAATATAATAGATAGAATACATTATTTAAAGGTGATCTAAATTCATTAAACTATACACAATCTTTAGTGCATTTTACCTAGTTCTAATACTAATTAATCTTAAAAACGCAATAATGTTTTTTAATGTATACCACTATACCATGTCCCCTTCTTCAGCATTTAATATCAGATTCTTTTTTAGATTCTATATTAAACCATTCACTTAAATCAAAATTAAATTATAACTTATGCAAAAATGAAATTGAAAAGTAAATAAAATGTTTAGTCAATATTTGTTCCACCAATTAAATTTTTATTTTTCTTATGATCTTTAAATATTACCTAAACATTTTATTATGAATCTAATCTCACCACAAATCAAAATATACTGAACTAAAAAATAAAATTATATAGAAAAATCCCTGGAAGATATCTTAAATGTGAAGGAGGAACCTTAAGTGTACAGATTTAAAAAAAGATTTTAAATAAATAAGTTATTTAGTAATGACAGAACTAGTTATCATTGTTCCTTTTTGAGATTAAAGGAGCAGATAATGTTTTGTAAAGATTGTTCCATTGACAGAACCTTTTTATAATAGATTAGCCGCTCAGAAGCCCTCTTTGAATAGTTGTAATAATGGCAGATTCTTCTTTTATTAGAAATAAAATTTGCATAGTTTACTTTGAAGCATTTTCTAATTATATGAATTGATTATTTCTTAGTTATCACTTCCTATTCCACAAAAAACTTTACTTACTTTAAAAAAACACCAAACTTAAATTTCCTACTTTTCGAACCAAAATCGGACCAGTGGCACGGGCGGATCTACGGGGGAGGAGGGCTTTCGGGCTGAAGCCCCCCCCCAAAAAATGGAAAACTATAACCATGTTTTATGGGAAAACAAATTTAAAAAATACCTCTTAAAGTATTATTGTTCGTGTAATTACATTTAAAAGTACTTAAGGAATAACTTAAACACCATTTCATATAGGTAGTTAGTTTCTCTCTGTTTTTCCAAAGTAATTATCGTTATTTTTATGAAAAAAAAAGGTTTCGGGCTGAAGCCCCCCCCCAAAATTAAATTCTGGATCCGCTAGTGACCAGTGGTAACATATACGTTTTTGTAGCTAATGAGGTCTCCTATCATGTCATTAAATATTTCCCTCTACTTACAGGACACCTTGTATAAATAGAAGGTATATAGAAAATTTTCAGGGTCTTTTGAGATAAATTGTAGGGATGAATTAATTAAACATTAATATAAATAATTTTTGAAAATACCAACTTACTTCATGCCCCTGTTCCATTACTTAATAGACATTGGAAACAAAATCAACAATTAACTGAGCAGCTAATTCATCAAAATAGTAGCATCACCAACTGATCTATCAGAAAGCTATCATTGGTACTGTCCTATTTAAAAAGGGTTTGTACTGCAATGAATTTATAATTCTGTGTATTTTTCTGGCAAGAACAAGGAAAAACAAATATTCTGATATTGCATTTGCTTTACCTTATCCCGCAATGTCATAAGACAAATAAAGGTGCTTTTCAATTTCCATAGCTACGAGAGCTAAAACTATAAGGCATACCAAATATTTAACCATTCATTACCAAGCAAGACCTCATCATTGATTTTTAAACAATAATATCACGATATTACGACACTAATATGCACATTGTTATTTCGATAAATTGTACCTCTAATAAATAATGAGAATATGTTAAGTAATGATTGTTTCTGTAAATTAGTGCGAATTTATTCTGACAGAGGTCACTACTCAGCGACGCGGTTAAGTAAACAATGTTTAAAACACTATAAATGAAACTAAACCATTTACTTTTAATATAATTGGAGTGCTACCAATGGGTAGTTTCTCCTCATGTTGTAAATGTCATATTACTTGTTCATATTTACTTGTTGCATTTATTATTAATTACAGTTGTAAATTTCGTTAATAAAAAAAAAAAAAACTTTTAGTATGGCTAAAAATGTGGCTATTCTATGTATTTTTATTTTAAAATTTATGAATAATATTCAGCTTCTATTTTTTTTTTTAGGTTCTATATTGAACCATTTACTTGAATCAAATTTAAATAGTTATTATTTGGTTGCTGATACCTGCTGCCCTCTATGAAATAAGTATAAATTAATGCCTTTTCCATTTTTCTAATGAATTTCACCTCTCAGCAAGAAACTACTGCTAGAAACAGAAAAATAGCATAACAATAAATAATAATAATAACAAAGTATATAAGTTATTTACATAATAATAAACATCAAAGTATATAAGTTATTTACCGTTGATTCAGTAGTTCTATAAAGTGTATATTTATTAAGTTATAATATCTCAATTTCAGTTATTTTAGCGTTAAATAACTATTCTCTTAATTTTTGTTTTCTATAAATCTGTTTTTCATTCAAGAGTCTTACTTATCTGAATAGGTTACATTATTAGCAGCAATAAATAAATAAATAAATATATATATGTGTGTGTGTGTGTGTGTGTGTGTGTGTGTGTCAATACTTACCCAATATGTCAATATGTTATCTGCATATTTATTGAAACTCAAGATTCTTACTTATTTGAATAGGTTAAATTATTAGCAGCAATAAAAAAAAAAAAATTATATTTTCTCTTTTTTATTTCATTTTGTTACTGTTCGTTCATCTGATACTGTTATACTGTGATATTTTATTTAATCATTTATTTTTTAATTTTATATTTGTAATATATTTTAAGTGTCATTACTTTTAAATATCTTTAGCCAAAGCATATTGTAATAAGCTATATGTATGTATATATATAAAATGTTTGAATAACAATGTAATGCATATAATATGCTTTTGCATGGTGTATGCACATTTCTAAGAAATATATGCCTCTTCTGTAGGGTTACTACAGAAGAGAAAAAAATATATATATTATGTATATATAAATATTATATATACATATATATATATATATATATAATGTTTATGTATACATAATATATATATCAATGCTTAACCAATATGTCAATAATATATGTCAAGATTACTATAAATTTTACTATAAAATTGTATTACTATAAAATAATTAAATAATATTTAATATAATATTTATTCAACATTTTGTTTTTATAATAGTTATGATTTGGTGGCTGATAGCTGCTACCCTCTATGAAATAAGTTTAAATTAATGCATTTTTCATTTTTTTAATAGATTTCGCCTCTATTAGATATCTTTGAATATCTTTAGCCAAAGCATATTGTAATAAGCTATATGTATGTATATATATAAAATGTTTGAATAACAATGTAATGCATATAATATGCTTTTGCATGGTGTATGCACATTTCTAAGAAATATACGCCTCTTCTGTAGGGTTACTACAGAAGAGAAAAAAAAAATATATATATATTATGTATATATTATTATGTATATATAATATATATATATATATATATATATATATATATATATATATATATATATATAATATATATAAATAGATTTTAACAATATATATATATATATTATGTATATATAAATATTATATATATACATATATATATATATATATATAAATAGATTTTAACAATATATATATATATATATATATATATATATAATGTTTATATATACATAACATATATATCAATACTTAACCAATATGTCAAGATTACTATTAATTTTACTATAAAATTGTATTACTATAAAATAATTAAATAATATTTAATATAATATTTATTCAACATTTTGTTTTTATAATAGTTATGATTTGGTGGCTGATAGCTGCTGGCCCTCTATGAAATAAGTTTAAATTAATGCATTTTTCATTTTTCTAATAGATTTCACCTCTCAGCAAGAAACTACTGCCCTCTAGAGAATTCTTTATTGCTTTAAGATATTATTTATTAGTCTTGCTCTAAAAATATGTTTTTAAATTTCTTTTCATGCTTTATAAACTCAATGCTTTTTATAAATATTTGAGCTATGGAAGCAAAAGTAGATTAAGTTTAAAATTTTGTTATTAAGAAAAAAATGTAGTCAATATTTTTTGTTTAGATGTTTGTAGTTATGACATATTTAAGTATTATAAAATATGATTTATGTTTTATTTCTAAGTTTCTACCATTTGGGAATTCGAGAATATGTTTTTTTTTTTTTTTTATTGTTGAGAACAAATCTAGAATAATTCGAGAATTTGGAGTGAAAGTCGCCATTAGATCTATATTATTCTCCAGAAACAAAGATATTTATATTTTCATGTCTTATCATGAAATGTATCTGCATCGAAACTTCGGGTTCACTATACCCTTTTTTTTTATTATAGTTTGCAATCGTAGCGGCGATACGTTTATTTTATTAAGGATTTTCTTTTTCACAAACATAATGTTCAAGATTTTCGAAATAATATATTTTAAAAGTCCTCCATTATCATCCCATATAGAGAAATGGTAGGTACTCTTATCGGTGTGAGTTATGTTGTAAAAAGTGGGGGTGGTTATCAGTGTTGTCGCCAAGGGGTTGGGAACCGCAGCTAATCGAGGGGAAGTAGCCGGCAAACCGCAAGCCGCACCCATCCCCCCCCCCCACCTCCTCCTCTCCTCATCTTATCAGTCGGCTATTGTCTACAGGTGTTCCCCTATACCATTTATATCTACTAACATCTTTATATATTCGTAGTTTTCTCAGAACATGAGCATTTTTTTTATGTAGTAAATAACATGAGAAAATGTAATCAGGCCGGTGCACAGTGAGGCAAAAATAGGGGGGGAAATACGCAAAAGTAAAATTGAGTTTTATATTATTCTTAACAATATCCTCTTAAAATGTAACATCTATTATAAGGTGACTAATTTCACATTTCCTTAAAACTTTTATTTCCTTTACGTCTTGTCATTAGTTTTCCTTGTCCGGATTCCAAGGTAGGTGAAGAAACAACATTTCAGACTATTAGCCTTCTTCTGGCTCCTGGAACATTCCAAGTTCGAGCTGGAAATGTCTGGCACGTGGCTATTATAAGAAAGAGGAAAAACTTACGTCTAATTTCTACAAGTTTTCCAAGACACCTAATTCGAACCTTGTCCATGTTGGCAGTTTCCTTTCCATCGAGAAACTTTTCTTAGCATTACCAACGCGACTCTGCGTAGTTCTATAATTATACGTTTGCTTTTCCAAAATGTCATGTTCTCAGAGAATTTATAGTTTTTTGTAAGATTCTATCGCAATATTAGCAAGTTAATCATTAACTAAATTTTCAACTCATTCCAGAATTTTTTTTTTCTTTAGCTCAAAGTTGTTACTTATTCAGAGTGATTTTCAACATTTTCTGTAGGTAACCGAATGCTTCAAAATGTTTCGTTTTTAAACTGACGAACACATTTGACAAATTCGGGTAATATGTACAAAGATAGCAACATTTTTAATCAAAACCCTGTAATAAGGGTGCACACAAGAGTGTGGCGGACACATTTTTACAGGTTTGTGAATTTTTGAATGGATCAAATATTTTCGGAGTTTCGGAGGAAATTTTGTAGAAAAATTTATTTTTGTGGGAATCTGGCAAAATTTACAATGTTTTTATCTATTTTGAGCTTCCGATTTAATTAAACTTAGATTTAAGTTAGATGAAAATGCACTAAGGATAAATAATATATATGATATTATTTTTATTTACGCTTCAAAATTATCTTCACTAAGATCAATATCTCAATGGATAGTTAGTTACAAGTTTCTCATACTTTTTTTTTTAACCAGGAAGCTTTTAGGTCTTATACAAAAAAAAGAAGAAAAATGTGTTTATGTATATATATATATAAGATAAAGACCGGAGACTGGCGATATCAGCCTTAATACCATCTTGTAATGTAAATAAACATAACAACTGTATATAAGGCAGATTATTGAACGAATAAAGCAGTGTTTATTCAGAAGCTGCGAGTGTTGTTTCTCGACCCTTTTCCTTTCTTTTTTTTTATTTTTGAAGTCTGCCGACGCTTAACTTTATATATATATTATATAATATATATTATATATATATATATATACATATATATACAAGTAAATTATTTCATTATTTTTTTTCATTATTTTCATTATTTTTTACCTAAAAATTGAAAAAAAATGTTAGCGCTGATCTGGTGTATTTTGTCTTAATTAATTTGCTTCACAATTACTTATAACCTTAGGTTAAGATTTCTGGACCGACCTATTATAAATATATATCTTCTAAAATAAATAACAAGACTAATATAAAGTTCAAAGAATATAAATTTATCTTATAAAACCATTTTGACATCAGTAATTCAATCAGATCTGTCGGGGCTTTGGAAGAGGAGGGAGGGGTGGGGCGTCTCCCCCAAGCCTACATAGGAGAGTGGCGGGCTTAAATTGGAAAATATAAGTAGGAAAAATGTTTTCTTCGGATAAGGACAAAATTTACGACTCGCCACGTCTAATCAGGAGTACTTTTACACAAAATCTTATTTTTTAATTCTTGTTTCTTTTGAATCTATTTTCCACGGTAAACGAATTCTAAGGGTACTTCGGTTGATTTACTTTATGTGTTTTTTTTTCTTGTTTAGTGAGTAATAAGATGACTTTTTTACGATTTTGGTCAAAATCTCAAATGAAAATGACAGGCGAATTATGAGGGATGGAAAGTGAGATATCTTCAATATAGTACAGTCGAACTAGGGAGAAAAACTCGAAACTCAAATATCCAAGAAAAAAGATGAAACTTGTGAGAAATTGTTCATAATCCTGCTCATAATAACTGGTAAAAAGTCCAAATGTTTCCCGCGTCGGGTTTTTATGAGGAAGTAAATGGACTAGACCATGGACCGTTTTCACAAAGAAAACCAAGAATATTTGTACGTTTTAACGATTAATAAAAACCTATTTAATTTAGGTCCTTAAAAATTGTTTGATAGTAAACCAGACAAATATCCTTCTGTGAAGTTCTGATCCCATCCTTCAGTTTGTGTCCAGCCGTTTAGATAGTGTGTTACATGTGTTTTGATCTGACAGGCTCACTGCGCCAAATTACGCCACAAATTCAAATTCAGTAATTTTTCGCTTTTGATGAGTGATTCAAGCACTTCTGTATTTTTGAAACCTGTGATTTTGCAATTTCTGTCAGGTTGCATTACCTTGCTAGAATGAGGGCGTTGTGCCTATTAGGTTCATCGCGCCTCTGTTTTAGAAATTATTTTTTTTTAATTTTTCAATCGTTATTTTAGTATTTCCCTTATTGTTACATTCTAAAGATTATTGGGAAATTTAGGTTTAGTTTAATATGGCATGTTAGGGAAGGTATTATTTTTTCATATTGTGCCTGATATACTCACCGCGCCCCAATATCGAGAATCCTTGACCGCGCCCTACGGAGGATTAAATATTTCCCATTATTGACGGTACATCCACACTGATGTGTAGACACTTCATATGTTTTCCGACTTGTTTTAATTAGTAGATAAATAACGTTCTCGATTCACCACAGGAGGTTTCTACAAATATATATGTGCTTGAATTAAACGGGTCGTTATATTTCTTGAGTGTTGAGTTGATGCAGAAAGCCAGAACCAAGGTTCGATAGTCCCGGAGATCCAACTTGAATGACGGACGTCATCGGGTAATCTCAACTCTCTCCGCAACCAGCGAGAAATCATTCAACTTCAGCTTCAGATCCTTCCAATAATGTCGAGCCAGCAAACTTATATTGGGGACTTAAAACTTCTGCCATTTGTAAGGAAAAAACGTTGATGAGAAAAAAAAAAAAAAAAAAGAGGAAAGGAAACAAAACGATTGTCTGCATTACTGATTTAGGTGACGTGAGTTAAATTGGAAGCAAACAAAACAATGTAACCCGAATACAAATGCTGAGATGAAAGCAAAGCATGTGCGTTATCGATCTCTTTGTCTATTTTCCTTTTCTTGTTATTAATCAATGTTTAAGAAAAAAGAGAAATTTTACTACTTCCTAAATTATTTTCATAAAAATGTTTCCGAGCCAAACTACCGAGAATTTTTGTAGAAAAAAAAGTTGCAGATTACAATGAGATAATGCCAAATTAAGAATTTTTAGACGGATGTTAATAATTTGATAAAAAAAAAAAGGTCTGTACAACAGACTATATGGTCCGATTTCACACAGAAAGGTTTATTTTTGTTTTGTTTTTTCTATGTAAGTAAGGTTTTTTTGTTAAATAGAAAGCAATGACTACATAAATATGTAGTATACATTATTATCAATCACAATATACTAAGCTAGAAAAAAATTCCTTTAAATAAAAGTAGGATTTTTCTTTGTTAAAATTATTTTAAGGGTTATTTTTCTGCTAAACTATGCTACATGTTTTCATAAAAGAATGGAAACTACATCACATATTTTTTTTACGAGACTGGTGATGAATCTCAGTTTATTCTATGATAAATCTTAAGATAATTGATTTGGATTTCAAGGTCATTAAACAAAGATTTTTTTTTTTAAATTGTGGAATCTGTAGTCTTGCAGGGTTAAAGAATATTCAATAATCCATCATGTTATGAAAAAGAGAACTTAACGTACTTTAGTCGCTAAAAATCACCCTTACAATAGTTAAAAGTAACTTTTATTTTCTAGTTAACGATGGTGTACGTGATAATTATTTATATTTTTATTATTTATTTATGATATTTACAACAGTATCAAAAATAAAATACATCTAGTAAATGTGAAGACAAGAATATAATGACACGAAAACACTCGTTGAAAAGCTAACCACTGGTAGCACTCTAAAAATATATTTACATTAGGAGAGCACGGGGCCATCTTCTTTTCAAACACCTTAGAAGGTTATCAGGGAAAAGATTAAGAAGGGGAAGCATGATTAGAAACGAGAGGGTTCGGATTTTTCTGAAGTTTATTATGGAAGGATAGGTATCTGGATTCGGCCAAATTGGAAGCATATAGCTACTGTTAGTAAAAAATGTCGTAAGTTAAAATGTTTTATTTTTATTCTATTTGAGCTAAAGGTGAAACTTTGTAGTCTGCAATTGTTATAAGTTGTTTGCTACTATGTAAAATAGCAAAGGGCAATCAAATATGAAATTATACTAATAAATCATACAGAAAGAATGAGTTTTTATGCTCTCCTGTAAAAAAACTCAATTTTTACCTACCTACGACCTTATGCACTAACAGTAGCGATATGGAACATTAAGTTCTTTATGGATGATTTTATTTAAGTAAGGAACATTGAGGATTTTACGAATGATTTTGAATTGTAAGGATTCAATACAATAGGAATTCAACGTATTGTGGAACCGCAAAGCTTAGCTCCGTTAATCCAAATAGGTCTTATTGTAGTCATATATGACTATTTTGTGATTAATTAGAAGCTCATAGCGTTTATCTTGTAAGTTTTTGAGTAGTGGGAAACTTCGAACTGTTTCTTGTCGTTTTAGTCTTGTATGAGGATTCCAAGTGACATGTTTGTCCAGGTCCTAGGTATCGGATTTGTTCAACTGGCATAAGTAGCGAATTATTAAAGGATACTGTAGGACTGAAAGTCATAGGTTTACGATTTAGTGTACAGGTGATTTGATGAAATTTATTTTAATTAATTTTAAACCTCCAGTTTTGGCACCATTCTTCAAGGCTTGTTATGTGCACTGGCGGATCCAGGATTTAATTTTGGGAGTGGGGGGCTTCAGCCCGAAAGATTTTTTTTTCATAAAAATGACGATAATTATTTTGGAAAAAAAGAAAGAAACTAACTATCTATATAAAATGGTGTTTAAGTGATTCCTTAAGTCCTTTTAAATGTAATTACACGAGCAATAATACTTTAAGAGATAATTTTTTAATATATTTTTCCATAAAACATCGTTATATTTTAACATTTTGGAGGACTTCAGCCCGAAAGCCCCCCCCCTCCGTAGGTCCGCCCGTGGTAATGTGTGATTGAAAAGTTTGGGATGTTATTGATGGGTCATTATTAACTGATAGGTCACATGTGTCATCGCCATAGCTGTATAAACTGTGCCAAGGATAGGATCTAGGATATAACCTTGAAGAACACCAGCAGACTAGGAAATGACCGATGAATAGGCATCATTGTAATTTACTTATTATTTATATTAAATAGTTTTTTAGTTGTCACTTTCTCTTCAAGAAAGACTTGGCATACTTAAAAAAATAATAATAATAATTTTCTGTGAGTGATCAGACCATAGCCTATACGATATTTATTGCAGCTCTTGAGGTCTACCATTTCTCCTTTAAACATTTTTAGTTATTTATGAAACATTTTGTGTAGTATTATTCATCATGGTTGGGGGCGATTGGGGTATTGGCCGCTTCGGCTTTTAACAAATACATATACCCCCTTTTTTCCCTCTCAACACTGAACATTCAAAGCTATATTACAGCGATGACTGCCATCAATGGAAAGTCAATTAGGAAGCGTTGGAATCGATAAATGGTCACCGTCGGTTCTACTTCAATAAGAGCGGAGGGAAAAGTTTCGGAGACAGAACTTTTTTTCTGCGAGGAGGTGGCGTAGAACACTGCCCCTCAAATCGACGTATCCATATTCATGAGAATGAGAGGACTCGATGCATTTTAAATAAGTGGTGGGGAGGAAGGCTCTTCAGTTCTGTCTTCACCAATTCCAGGTTCCACTTATGAATTGAAAGGTTCATTATCCATCTTTCTCATGTATTTAATGATTCGCGACATCTCCTTCGGCTTGTAATCTATTCACGATTTATTTTATTCATATCCTCAAGAGAATGATCCCTATTTACATATCAGATATGGGCAGTATTTCAAATATTTTAAAATCCAAAATAAAATACATTTTTTGTATTTTAAGAAGTAAGATATGAGATATATTGTCTGTAACTGCATTTCCTTTTCAGGGCACTAAAATACAAATAATGTATTTTATTTCGTATCTACAATAAACAAAATAAATTATTAGATTGAATAAGTTCCTTTAAGTATTGTAACAAAGCTGGTCGTTTCTCATGGGAGAATTTTCGCATGGGTGAAAATCGAGCTTAGAAAATGTTTAAGGTCGGTTGTATTACGTTTTTAATATTATTATACTTGTATATAAATTTGGTTATCCTTTAAAAAACTTTTAGGCACTCCCGAGTCTTGTTGTAGGAAAGGGTAAAAGAGAATATTTTGGCAACTGAACAAGTAAATGCGGATAGACAGATGTCTAGTTGGAGAAAAAAGAAAATTGCCTCTCATTTCAGTCTTTAATAATATTTATTTGATACCTTAGAGAGCATTTAAAATGAAATAACTTGACAAAGCGTCACTTGTAGTATAAATTGTTCAGAAATAATATATATATATATATTTCTTTATTAATAGGTGATTCTCATTTTAGGGCGTTTTAGTCCATTACAACTTTTTTTTATTTTTTTATTTTTATATAAATTACATCATGTCATAATGATAAATTACATGTTTATGGTTGCAGTAACCTTACACATGACATACTAGTGATTTGAATGCTACTTAGAAAATTGAAAAACTATATATATATATATATATTTACACACACACAAACACATACATACTCTCTCACAACACATACTCACATATATATATATATATATATATATATATATATTATATATATATATATATATATATATATATTATACATACACACATACATACATAGCCATTACAACTTTTACATGATTAGTTAAGTCTAACTTGATTTTTTTCCCCACTGCAATACGGTGAAGAAGTATTTATTCATAATGAAATATTAAAAATTAAAATATTACAGAATAGTGTGGTTTTATAGCTACTAAAATGCCATCACCATGTGTTTTCCCACTATCATTTTGACAGTAAACAATTTTTTTTTTCTTTCGAAACCTATGTAAAATAACCACTTCTAACGAATAATTAAGGCATTTTTATTTTATTTTTTTTAACAGTGCAGTATGTTTATGTATTTTCAAACATTGTCCCATCACTTTGATGTCATTATCAAGCAAAAAATATAACATCAGATATTTAATCGTTGAAAAGAGGGAACAGTGGGGAAATTTCTTCAGAGTGTAGTAGTGTAGACATGGAGTTAAAGGACAGCCACCAGCGGATAGACCGACCAGTTAGGGAAACTCGCTCTACGCACCCGTTTCTTATACGTTGAGCACTTAACTTTATTGTCGTCAATACCACCGCATATGTTATCTCGCTACCTGTTCAAATTATTTTATTTATTATAATTAACGTTTGACTACTGCTTATAGCAAGTCAGTTGAAAAAACAAACAAAAATTATAATACTAGTTATACAGCGGTTTTGGCCGAATAATACGTGAAAATGTCATTACCAAGTCAAAAACCCGTTTCATTCTCACAACCGAGTTATGAACTTTACTTACTTTAATAACTGAGCAAAAAGCACTTTTGATCTTGGCTATTTGCTCAGATAAAGCCGAGCGGCAATAGATGGTGTAAGTATTTAGAAAATTGTACTTGAATGCCGTGAAAATTATCAAAATCAAAAAATCATGAAAATTTCGCATTATCTAAGAATCACCCTAATACATTCTGCCACATTGAAGGGCAAGGAATTATGTTAATTGTACAATAAATAATTTCTTCCCCAATTAATTAATTTAAAAGTTTATCCACTGTCTTCTATACTCAAGACTCCTTTCCTAGTCGAAGTAAACCTACTTTTTAAAGAATTAGTTGTGAAGCGCTCCACTTCATGAGATGTATATATTTTGTATTACTAATTAAAATTCAAAATACTATTGATATTTTTTATTTGAAATATATTTTTCTGAAAAAAATTTAAATAGTTTATTTTAAAATATTTTTTAACCAGCTCAGTTATTTAGAATAAAAACTGTTTATATTACATTATTAATATTTTAATTCATAGTAAAAGTGTAATAGAAATAAAAATCTTCCAAATTTCATTTGTTATTTTTGACTAGCTATGCATAGTCAGCACTTCAGATCGCCCATCGCCCTTCCCAATTAAATTGTTTGGGGGAGGCGAAAATACCATTTCCCTCCCCCAATAACTTTAAGTAAAAAAAAAAATAAATAAGCCAAATGAATGAATAATATATTTAAACTAAAATCAACTAAGAAAATAAGTAAAGTCGAGTAGCTGGCTAGGCTAAGGCCTAGAAGTACGTATATAAATATTTTCTCATGACCTAAATGTTACTGTTAATTAAATTTTCATTTATATTCAAAGATAATATATATATATATATATATATATATATATATATATATATATAGAGAGAGAGAGAGAGAGAGAGAGAGATAGATAGATAGATAGATAGATAGATAGATAGATAGATAGATAGATAGGTAGAAAGTAATCTTTATTCTGGGACAAGGTCCGTTATGAATAACAGTTATGAACAAAAAAATAAAAACCACATCTGGCCATAAATTACACATTACAATAATCAATATAAAATAAAATATACAGTATCTCAGTAAAAGTATATTAAAAGAAGTAATAATATCACCATTTTGAAAAAAAAAACATTATTTAAATGGAAAAACAAAACAAAATAATATAAGCATGGGCTGATTTTTAAAATTAAAACTCAATCAATTTTAATAATGATTCACCTCAGCCAACATCTGTTTCGCAATATTTCTTTCATTGTATAACGTCATTTTGGGATGTAAGAAGGAATTGGTAGAGATGATATTTAAATGAGGACAAGGAAGAGGCATGGCGGATATCAGATGGCAAGGAATTCCAGAAGGTAGTGGATCGGGCAATAAAGGAATATTCAAATGTCTTAGTTCTATGGGAAGGGATATAAAGGTCGGAAACACGGGATCTTGTTTTCTGGGAGTGGATAACGGGTTTGATCTGTAGGAGACTGTTTTATATATATATATATATATATATATATATATATATATATATATATATATATATATATATTGTATCAACATATGCTAGAATTTCATGATTCAATAATCCCTCACGTGCATCCCTCTATTTTCACGTGATATTCTTATTCCTCTGATTTTATCTGAAATGTTTATATGTAACTTATAGTTGTGCATGGAGAAAACACTGCCCTCTTCAATCGACTTCACTGTGCTTAAAATATTATCTCTGCGTTTTTTTTATATTAAGACTACCAACAATATTCCCCAAAAGCTCTAATAGGCGATCATTTTCCAAATGGATTAACGTTCATGGTTGCTCCTCCATTCCTGTGGCCGTAGAGTGATTTTTTGAAAACTGAAAATCAGATTTTTAAATTGAATTGAAACAGATTTAATACATATTGTGAACATTTTTTTTTCTATCAATTATTGACCTAGATAAAAAATATCGATGGGGAAAAATCGTTTATATCATTTCTATATTTTCATACCTAGGACTCCATCTGGACAAACGTCTAACTTGGAATCCTCATACCAGACTGAAACGACAAGAAACAGCTCGACGTTTCCGACTACTTCAACACATACTAGACAAACGCTCTAACCTTCCAATCAATTATAAAAGACTCATTTACATGACTATAATAAGGCCTATTTGGACTTACGGAGTTGAGCTATGGGGCTCTACCACACTTCAAATTCCTCTCGCATCCAATCCTTACAATCCAAAATCCTTCGTTAAATCCTCAATGCTCCTTACTTTGTTACAAATAAAATTATCCATAATGACCTTAATGTTCCTTATGTATCAGATTTGGCCCAATCCAGATATCTGTCCTTCCGTAATAAATTTCATAACCATCCCAACCCTCTTGTCTCTAACCTTGCTTCCTATTCGATTCCTGATAACCCTCCGAGGCGTCTGAAAAGAAGATGGCCACGTGATCTTCTAATATAGACATATTATTAGAGTGCTACCAATGGCTAGTTTCTGAACAGGTGTTCCATGTCATTATATCCATGTGCGAATTTACCAGATGTATTTTTTGTATACAGTTGTAAATATCATATAAATAAATAAATAAAAAAAAAACATAACAATAAATTACTTTTTTCTCTCTCTTTTTCTCGCCAATGACCCTTTAGGGTAGAGGCGAGAAAAAGAGAAAAAAAAAATTAAATCTAAAACTTTTATTCGAAAATAAAATTTTACTAAGAATGTTTTTGTTTTTTTCTAAATAATAGAGCTGGATAAAAGGTATTTTAAACAATATTTAAACGTTTGCAGAAAAAAAAATATTTCAAATGCATACATCTCAAGAAGTGGGAGCGGTACAACTAATTCTTTAAAAAATAGGTTTACTTTGGCGAGGAACGGAGTCTATTAATAACTTTACAAGAAAGCGGACATAATTTCAAATTAATTAAATGTGGAATAAATTATTTCTGAACAATTATCACTAAAAGTGACGCTTTGTCGAATTATTTCATTTTAAATATTATTATATTAAAGGTATTACATAAATGTTATTAAATTATAAAATAAGAGGGATATTTTTTTATCCAACTAAACATCTGTCTAACCGCATTTACTTGTCCAGTCAACAAAATAAGCTCTTATCGATATGATTCGATATTGTTCCGAGATAAAATCGATATATCAAGATATCGGGTCCCCATAGTTTTAATGTTTAAAGAGTGGGTATGTAAGTATCCGAATATCATTAAGAAACATCGATATTCTCGTTCCTCGCTGTTTTAGTCTTCTTAAGGAGGACGTTTTAGTGTTTTTATTAGCTTCAAGAGCTGCGATTAAATAATAATGTATTGCTTTTCACAAAACAATATCAATTCATTGACTTTTCTCAATATGAATGAATAAAAATTATTACTAGGAACTAGTGTTGCCCAAATGCGAGACCGAGACGAGTCTTGGTCTTGCAAACTCAGTATTGGTAATGGTCTTGTGCAAGAGTCTCGCAGTTACTTATTAGCTTATTACTATAGAGATATTACTGTAATTTTTTAGATATGAGAAACCTAACTAAGCCCGAATGAAAAATTAGAGGAGTTGAATGCAAAAGTATATTGGTTATACCAATTATTAACATATAGTAACTAAAATTTTAGAGTATTAGTCATTATTTTGTCTTAATTTTAATTTTTAAAAATCGATTTTTTTACCAGACCTGGTCTTGGTCTCGCAACAGTTAGGCGGCCTCGGTCTTGGTCTTGCAAAGTGCAAGACCAAGACCAGTTTTGGGCAACACTACTAGGAACTAGAAAAAAGTATGCTATCGCTAATCGTTTTATACGTTTTTCACGAATAAATTTCATATTGTATTTGTGAAGTCATTTTTTTTTTTTTTAATTTTGCCACTTATTGTATATATAGGTATGTATGTGTTCTTTTTATTTATTTATTTTTAGGTTATTTTATTCTTATTTATTGTGTATATATATAATTTCTGTTTATAATTTATTGTACATAGAGTGTGAATGTGATCTCTGAACACTATTATAAATGTCCTTTGAGATAGATTGTAATATTTTTCAATAAATAAAAAAAAAATAAAAAAAAAAAGATATTGCCAAACTGCCGAAACACAACTATTCGCAACCAAGCACAAACAAGAAAATTGAGAAAGTCGGTCGACTTGATTAAAGTTAGCAACATGAACACACCACATTACTAGTTCACATTCAAAAACCTTGGTTCTTTAATTTTTGAACCCGATATCTTTGCATTTTTTTTTTCAACTCAATCGATATATCGAACAAAAATATCAACTTTTTTTTTTTAAATATAGATATATCCATACTTTTCTAACATACCTTGTTCTATGTTGTCTTTTTTCGAACGAAAATATACTAATCGGATTTAATAAGGTTTTTTTAAACACGGATAACGTGTAGTTGTAAGTTTTATTTATTTACATATTATAACGTGTCCACAGATTATCAAAATTACCGCAAACTTTGCTATTTACAAACAAGGAAGTTTGTCGTCGTTTTCAAACAGGATAACATAAATGAGAACTCACACACACAGGTAGACGGACACAGACGCAACTATTAACTATCACACACGAATAATTTGTAATTTTAATGACTTTAAAGCGAGATAAAACTCTATAAATATAAGAGCTTAACATTTTTTTTTCTTTTCCTTATTTCAACAAGGAGAAAAAGGAGAGGAATCACCATTAATCTTTTCTTGGGGCTGATCGCTAAAGAAGAGGATAAATTGAGAGAAGATTGATTTTCTAAGGTTAAAAGTGGTAAAACAACAGTGGACTCGCCTGTGTGCTCTCTCAACCCTTATCTTTCTCCCAGTCATGGCCCTTTCTTTACTCTTCAGTAATCTTCGGTCTTAAGTTAATTTTTAAAACTTTTTATTCATAATTAATTAAATATGATCATTAAGAATTTAAATGATTATAAATAAATTTATATTTTAATTTTTTAATTTAAAATCATATGATACCTATATTCATATATATATATATATATATATATATATATATAAATATATATATATATATATATATATGTGTGTATTTTTTTTTGTCTCTCTCTCTCTCTCTCTCTCTCTCTCTCTCTCTCTCCTCTCTCTCTCTTCTCTATATATATATATATATTAATATATATATATATATATATATATATATATGTGTGTGTGTGTATATATATATATTGTCTGTTGTATGAGATGATACCTACTTTGCTATCTGTTAAAAAATGTATATGATGTTAAAATAACCATTTAATTTAATAACCATGCACACTAGCCCTATCTGGAAATAAATAATATACATATATTATTACATGGGCTAGTGTACATGGTCATTAAATTAAATGATTATTTTAACATTATATACATTTTTTAACAGATAGCAAAGTGAGGTATCCTCTCATACAACTGACACTCCTAATGATTCTTATTGTGAATAGTTAAATTAAGTAATAATAATACAATAATTAATAAAGCTTAAATAAAACACAATAGATCATTGAATAATAATACAAAAAAAAAAATCCTGTACCATTATAACCTATGAAGGGTCTTGGACTCAGTGCTTGGTATGTAAGTACTGTTTCTTGGCGAAGGGTTGTACATCGGGTCATGATCACGCTCCTACTTTTTCATTATAAAATAATAATATATATTAATCAGGAAAAAAGTTACATTAATAATTAAACGCCGAATATAAATATATATACAGGGTGTTTTAGGGTGAAGTGGCCAAACTGCAAAAATGAACTAAGGACCTCAAAACAAGAAAAAAATTTCCTTTGAAGGTATGTCGGCAAACCCTTTGTTTAGAAGATATTCACACCTAAAGATTTTCATTGTTATGAATTATTCACGTTATATGAAATAAATAAAACCTACTCATTTGTTCTAACTACTTTATTAATTAAATGTAAACACTAACATTCATATTAAATGTTGTTTAAAGTGAAGGGTATGCCCGCAAACGCTTTTTTAAGAGATGAATTAGATAGCATACTAACATGGCCTTTTATCCCTAACTGTATAAAAACTATTGGCAACGTAAGGATTAATACTTTTTGAAATTACCATTAAATAACATTTATCAGTTTGTAAGCTTTCGCAGAGTACTTATCATTATGCCTTCCGTTTAAACTAATGGTGAACATGCCGATATGGTGTTTGTATACAGTTTTTGCAATGCTAATGCTAATGCTGCCCGTCGTCAATATGCCAAGCGATTTCCGAATAGAAGATTACTAAACAAGTCTATCTTTAGCTCAACGTTTCAACGTCTTAAAGAAACTGGTAAATTTTCTGCTGTTGAAGAAAGAACGAACCTGTCTTAATGCTCAAGGAAATCACTTTGAACAACATTTTATATGAATTTAATGTTTACGTTTAGTTAATAAAGTAGTTGGAACAAATAAATAAGTTTTATTTACTGAATATAATCTAAATAATTCATAACAATGAAAATCTTTAGGTGAGAATATGTCCTAAACATTTGCGGACATATCTTCATAGGAATTTTGTTTTGAGGTCCTTAATTCATATTTTCAGTTTGGCCACTTAATTCTGCCACACCCTGGATATATGTATATATATATATATATATATATATATATATATATATACATACCTATCTACATTTGTATTTATAAAATCTATAGAATCTTGCTGTTATATTCTCTTCAAAGTTCTCTCAGATATTTATTAAAAAGGTTCTGAAGATTGAATGTATTTCGAACATTTTCAGAGAAGATAACCTAACATTCCTGGATTCTTTAAATAATTACTTTTTGTTTCATTAAACAAATTTTATTTTAGTCACATGTTATCCGATTATCCATACATTAATTTAGTTATAAGAGGGGGGTGGGGAGTAGATCTTACATTACAAAATTCTTGAGTGAAATATTTTTTTGTTCAATAATACCTTTTAGGAATGCGAGAAAAGTGGTAAAGCAGTTTCCCCTCGAATTTAAGTCCCTCCAAATCATTTTTAAAACACTGCGGTTTTATTGCGTACAGTTCTTAGGAAGGTTGTCCTTTTCTTCCCCTTGTCTTCTCCGCTGTAATCCCCGCAGAGCCCTTTTCCGAATTTAAAAACCACCAGTGATGTCCTTTAAAAGTTTTATGACGGCCTGGAAGGAGTTTTATTCCGATAGAAGCCGACAGCTCCTTCCCCCTTCCCACCCCCCCCCTATCCCACGCCTCCTGCCAAGAAGGAAACCTCTCAGGATCATTAATAAAGATGGAGGAGTTGTTAAGACTGCCCTACTCACTACCACCACAAATTCAATTCATTACTTAATATTTATGTAAGCAACCCCAACCTTTACTGTCTCGGATCTTTAAATTCTTATCATATTGTTTCTAGTTGTTTCAAGTTGAAGCATGCGCGAAAAAAGTTATTAACACAATTTTAAGTAAATATTTTTCATTCCTTTATGTTTATCACATTTTTTTTTTTAGTCTACTTGTTTATTGATAAATATAAGAATCTGTCTCAATTAAGGATACTTACATTAGTGTTCAGAGAGTAGATTCACACCATATTTACGGAATCATAAATAAATAAGGTAATAACAAAATGAAATATCATAATGAGGGAAGAAAATAATAATAATAAAGTAAACATAAATAAATAAAATTAAATTAAAATAAACATCTTAGACGCAGGCATACCTATATACACCGTGGCTTCAGGAGATCTCTGCGCTTCTTCCTCATCCACTTCACTGGTATTAAAAGCGGAGCTGGCCAGCGGAGGCTGCATAAGGGTGCTACAACCACAAACACTCATAACTTGAGTCACTTACGGATCTAGGATTTAATTTTTTTTTGGGGGGGTTTCAGCCCGAAAGATTTTTTTTGTATAAACATATTAGGATAATGACTTCGGTAGAATGAAATAAGCTAACTACCTGTGGTGTTTTCAAAATCTGTATTTTGGTCAGTCGAATTTCTGTAATTAGGGCTACATCGATGTTCTTGTTTAATAGTAAGGCTGTTAAATCGTCTATGTGATTTCTAACACCATTCGCATTCCATAGGAGAATGGATACGGGTTTGATGTGAGTGATTTAAGGATTTTTAAAGTAGGAATGAGATCAGTTACTAGATTTGTACGGAGTGATATTAGTGGGGAAACAAAGGATTTAAATTCAGTAAGGAAGGGTGTCAACAAAGCAGTAAGATCTGTGGTACTAAACGGTGGGGAAATATGAGGGATTTAATATTGGTTAGGTTGTTGAGGGTTAGGTACATTAGGAGGGTTAGGTACATATCATAATATGGTATTGAGGTAGGGGTTGAGTTGGTCTTTTTGGCAGGACCTCCTTCACATTCATTAGTCGGTTCTTTACAATCGAGTAGCTTAGCAAAGAAAACCTTAGAGTCCATGATTTTAGCGGGTCATCTTCTTTGTTTAGGTCCTTCTTTGCATCCTGGTTCTGAAGCTTCATGTATCTAGCTTTGAGGTTTTTGTAAATTTTACAACCTTTATAGTTGTCCGGATGACCTTCCAAGCATAGGACGCAGACTGCAAGGTCTTTTATTGGTTTGATACATTCGCCAGATCTGAGTGACTCACCCACACTTCACGCAGCGCGGCAGGTGGTGGCTATATGACTTTTTGTTGCCGTATGCCTGACAATTGTGGCACTGGACGATTTCTCTTTTGAGATATGGTTTTCAACCTTTACACTGGTGTAGTAAATTCGATTTATATCGTATATTTTTTCAACCCCTGGTGTTGGTTTTAATCTAAAAAAACAAAAAAAAAAAAGGCAGTGGAATTTTATTTTTTACCCCTGTCTGTTCTCTATTTTCTTTCAAAACATTTGTCATTTGGCGAACATTGAATCCTAACGCTGTTAGTTCTTTCCTGATAACTTCAGTTGGGTTTGAGGAGTGTAAGTTTATTATCATCATTCTCAATGATCTATTCTCCGTCCGCTGGTATGTGTGAAAATCTGCACCTGTTTCAGGGAAAGACTTAATTATTTTTCGATAGGCTTCAGGTGTGGACGGTTTTATTTTTGTGTTACTATTCCTGTTAAGGCATGAAAAGCTATCGGGACAGATTTTTTTTAGTTGTATACACAATAATTGAAATTTTCTAATATTTTTGACAAAGATGGAAGGAGGCCGTAGAGATGGGCAAAATTGTACTCTGAGTAAAAAGTACAATTACAGAGTAATTTACTCAAATACTCGCCCGGTTCGAGTATCGAGTACTTCAATCACTACTCGACCTCATGATTGACGAGTACAAAAAATAATCACCTGTCCTCGTGAGTACTTTCTATTTACAAATCTACTCAGCAATATTTTACTCTGAGTACTTTTCAAAGTAATCGAGTATTTCATTATACAAATTACAGGAGTAGAATATTTAATATTTCTTCTATATTTAAGTCCATTTTTATCTTATAGTTTTTTAAAATAGTATCGATATTAATGTAAATCGATAAAATAAAGAATTATTAATATATTTTGGATTTAATCAACTTTGGGGACCATTTTTTTTTCCACCCACTTGACTTTTATGGTAATGCTGTCGGATTTCAGATAGTGCCCCAGGGGCCCGACTTTTTGTAACTTTTCGGATTATATCGACATCAGGTTCAACTATTAGGTTTTGGGGGGGCGCTTTTTATGAAAATGATATCGAATTTGAGATTGCGCTCCCCGGGCCTCGACTTTTTTTAAATTTTTGGATTAAATCGATATCAGGGTCTACTCTTATGTTTTGGGGGCGCTTTTTATGAAAATGATATCGAATTTGAGATTGGGCCCCCGGGGCCCGACTTTTTGTAACATTTCGGATTATATCGATATCAGGGTCGACTATTATGTTTTGGGGGGCGCTATTTATGAAAATTATATCAAATTTGAGATTGGCCTCCCTGGGCTCCGACTTTATTTAACTTTTTGGATTAAATCGATATCGGGGTCGACTATTATGTTTTGGGGGGCGCTATTTATGAAAATGGTATCGAATTTGAGATTGGGCCCACCGAGCCTCGACTTTTATTAACTTTTTGGATTAAATTGATATCAGGGTCAACTCCTATGTTTTAGGGCGCGCTTTTTATGAAAATGATATCGGATTACGAATCATTTTCATAAATTTTGAGATAGTGCCCCCGAAGCCCTACTTTTTGTAACCTTTCGGATTTAATCGATATCAATGTTGATTATGAGGTTTTAGGAGACACTTTTTTTGAAAATGATGTCGGATTTTTTTAATAAAATGCTTCCCCTAAAACATAATAGACGGCCCTGATATCGACTAAATCCAAAAAGTGAATCCACTGGGTGCAATCTCAAATCCGCCAGTATTTCCATAAAAAGCGCCTTCCAAAACTTAATTGTTGACCCTGATATCTATTAAATCAGAAAAGTTACTAAAAGTCGGGCCCCGGGGGCCCAATCTCAAATCCGACATTATTTTCATAAAAAGCGCCCCCTAACACCTAATCATTGACTCTAATATCGATTTAATCCAAAAAGTTAATGAAAGTCGAGGCTCGGGGGCCCAATCTCAAATTCGATATCATTTTCATAAAAAGCGCCCCCCAAAACATAAAAGTCGACCCTGATATCGATTTAATACAAAAAGTCGGGGCTCGGGGGTCCCAATCTGAAATCCAACATCATTTTCATAAAAAGCGCCCCCAAAACCTAATAGTTGAACCTGATGTCGATATAATCCGAAAAGTTACAAAAAGTCGGGGCCCGGGGGACTCAATCTCAAATTCGATATTATTTTCATAAATAGCGCCCCCCAAAACATAATAGTCGATCCCGATATCGATTTAATCCAAAAAGTTAAAAAAAGTCGAGGCCCGGGGGGCCCATTTTTAAATTCGATAGCATTTTCATAAATAGCGCCCCCCAAAACATAATAGTCGATCCCGATATCGATTTAATCCAAAAAGTTAAAAAAAGTCGGGGCCCGGGGGGCCCATTTTTAAATTCGATAGCATTTTCATAAATAGCGCCCCCCAAAACATAATAGTCGACCCCGATATCGATTTAATTCAAAAAGTTAAAAAAAGTCGGGGCCCGGGAGGCCCATTTTAAATTCGATAACATTTTCATAAAAAGCGCCCCCCAAAACATAATAGTCGGCCCTGGTATCGATTAAATCGTAAAAGTTATGAAAATTCGATGCCCGGGGGCACTATTTCAAATCCGATAGTATATCATTATAAAAAGGGCCCCCCAAAACATGATGGTTAGTCTAATATCGATTAATGGGGGTTTAGGGTTGGTCAAGTCGAATATGGCCGCCTTTTATTGAAGGAAATAAAAGAAAACATTTTTACTCTTTATAATAATGACGGAGTAGTTGAAAAATAAAAAGTACTCTTTGTAGGAATTTGGCTGAGTACTTTCTGTATTCGATATAACAGCGCGAGTATTTTCTGTACTTAACTAAATCATGATTAACACTGCGTGAGTACTCTCAGTACTCGCCGCTGCCAGGCCGAGTACAGAAACTACTCGATACTTTTTCCTAATAAAATTACTCAAATCATGAAAGTAATCGAGTACTGCCCATCTCTAGGAGGCCGTGGTTCTCTAGGTATCGGTGCAGACTCCATATCTTCTCTGTCACTTTGAAGCATCTGGTATGGATTGGATTATTACATTTTTTATTTATTTATTTATTTAGAAATATAGTAATCTGTCACGTGGACAATAATTATAGTGATATATGAACACATTCACACCATATATACAGAAAATATAAAATTAACAAAAGTAAAATAATAATAAATAAAATAACCTAAAGATAATTAAATTAAAACATAAAAACACAGTTATTCATATATACAATATATAAAATTAGGCAGGGAACACCAAGCCAGGCTTCTCCCTCCAACTATAGAAGGAAAAACAAGAGATCCCTGCGCTACTCTCTCAACCGCGTCACTGGTGCTAAAGCCAGTGGAGTTTGAGCGAGAGCGCTTTAGCCACATATACTCATGTCTTGAGTGGAGAATCTGGCCATTGCCAGAACTCCAAGATATATACTACAAAAGATCTCTGGACCACTGCCGCTTCAACCTTAGAGGAGGATTGTAGGGATGAGTGGAATTAGATAGGGATTGTGCTAGGAGATTTGGATGATTTATAAGGTTCTGATAGAATTTGGAAAATTTTTCAGGGATAAGGTCGAGAACAAATGGGATATTAAGACCATGATATTGGGTTTTGTTGGTTACATAGAACGGAGCAACGACTATTGTTCGGAGGTCTTTGGACTGAAAGGATTGGATGCCTTTGATGTTAGAAAATTTGCTGTCCCCTAAAGTTCAAGATTGTCTTGTAGATCAGTAATATGTTGTCAATTGAAAGTTAAGTTAAGTGAACGAAATCCGAACTGATGGGAAGGAAGATTTTGGGATTCTATAAAGCTTAGGATTCGTTTCAGGAGGATCTTTTCAAAGATTTTTGAGAGGATTGGAAGCAGGCTAATTGGTCTGTAGGTCGTTTGTCTGGTTTCGGAAACAGGATAATAGTGGAATGTTTCCACAAAAGAGAAAAGTGGGTGGTTCTTAGGATGGTATTATATAAGTCAGTGAGAAATATAACAGCTTTAGGAGGAAGTTGTCGAAGGATTTGAGAGGTAAGGAGGTCGTATCCGGGAGATTTACGGAAAGGTAGTATTTGCAAGTAATATTTGAGCTCAGAAGGATTAAACGCTTTAGGCGTTAAGGAGAGTGGGATGGTCGAATTAAGGAATTCCTTTACTGCTGACGTGTGGGTAGGATTGGATTCGAGATGAGAGGTGAATGCAAGGGAAACGTGTTTGGCGAATTCGGTTTTATCCCTGCCCAAGAGCCGTCACCTCGACGGAGAGGATGTGAAATATTATGGGGTTTTAGGATTTTTTAGTGATCTTCTATAGGGCATTGTCATGAGCAGAGAGGGAAGTAAGGTAGGAGTTGAAGGATTGGGATCTGAAGGTGACCTATTCCTGCTTTAATTGTTTGCAGTAATAATTATAGGATTGGCGATCGTTGGATTGTCTAGTACGTTGCCATAATAATCTGACATTGCGTTTGTTGTGGATTAAGTCTATGAGGTGTTTAGGTAACTTATTTTTCTTGGGAATTCTTAAGGAGTGGTTTGGATAGGAAGCAGTCCAGATTGCTTGTTGAATAGTGGTAGTAAAGATATGTACGGCATTGTCCTCTGGGGTTTTCAGGATTATTCTGAGGTCAATTTTATCGGAAAGGATTTGATAAAAGTTTTTCCAGTTAAAGGTGCTTAGGTTTAGAGAAGATAACATAACATTCCTGGATTCTTTAAACATCCTTTAGTACATGATACACTACAAGCCTCTGATGAAGGACGGGGTTTAGGATAGAAGCTATTGATAATTGAAGTATTAATGGACTATGATCTGAGGAAAGTTCGTCAAGACGGGTAATCGAATGATTGAGGGGACCTAAACCACTGTGGATGAAAAAATCAAGGATAGAACTGAAAAGTTGAGGAGAGAACTGAACTGGACTTTCGATATGGATCTGTTAGGAGGGCAATATGCTGATGCAAGTGTGACTAGAAAGGAGAAGGTTTCGATTACAATAGCGGTTGACGGTAGGAAATCGTGAGTAGGTAATGGGAGTAAGTGATGAGAGAGGGATTGGTGTACGATGACAGCAGTACCGGCAGTACGGTAGGTTATGTACTGTAGAATTTTTAAATGGTGTTTTATGGTCAGTTTGGGTTTTTTATGGAGTTTCTGTAATTAGGGCTGCGTCAATGTTCTTGTCTTGTAGTAAAGCTGTTAGTTCGTCAACGTGATTTCTAACACCATTCGCATTCCAAAGTAGAATGGATATGGGTTTTGGGATGGGAGTCATTACGGATTTTTTAAAGGAGGGATGAGATGAGATACGAGATTCGTGAGGAGTGATATGAGTGGAGTGACTAGGGATTTGAAATCGGTGAGGAGAGGTGCTAACAAACTGGTGAAATCTGTTGCATTTGAAGGAGAGATTTGAGGTTGTTGATGGTTAGGTATGTTAGGATGAACAGAATATTGAGATTGGGGTTGAGATAGTTGCTCCGGTAGAGCTTCCCATGTATTATTTGGGTTCTTACCTCCAAGTAATTCGGAGTATGATACATTATTATTAACAATTCTAAGAAGGTTATCTTCTTGGTCTGGTTGTCTTATCTTCAATCCGGTTCTTCTGGTATCTGGATTTGAGGTTCTTATAGATTTGGCAGCCTTTGCAGTTGTCCGAGTATCCCTCCACGCATAGGGCACAAACTGCATGATCTTGTATAGATTTGGTGCACCCTGCTGATTTGTGTTCTTCACCACATTTCACACAACGCGGCAAGTGGTGGCAATAAGTCTTAGTGTGGTCATACGCCTGGCAATTGTGGCATTACACGATTTCCTTCCTGAGGTATTGGCTTCTCTATCTTCACGAAAGTGTAGTACAATCTCTTGATTTCGTAAATTTTCTCAATACCAGGTGATGGATATAGATCCACGAAAAATAAAGGTAGTGGAACTTTATTTTTTACTCCAGACTGCTCCTTATTCTCCTTCAGAATGTTGGTTACCTGACGTCCTTTGAAACCAAGATTCGTTAGTTCTTCTTTTATCACTTCAGTTGGGGTTGAGGAGTGCAAATTTCTTATCACCACTCGTAACGATCTCTCCTGTTTCAGCTGGTACGTATGGAAATTTGCATTCGTTTCTAACAGGTATTTCACAATTTTTCAGTAGGTTTCTGCAGTATCTGGTGTTACTTTTGCATCGTTGGTACTGTTGAGGCAAGAATAACTGCTGTAGCAGATTTCCTTTAGTTGTGTACACAATAGCTGGAAATTTTTTATATTTTTTTACAAATATCGGAGGAGACTTTGGTTCCCTGGGTATTGCTCCTGACTCCATTACTTCTTTGTCATTATGAAGCACATGGAACGGGTTTGGAATAAGAAAGGAGATTCTTCAACCATTTCTTGCGAAGAAGTGCCTGGTTGAGGCTGAGGTTCTGGATCTGAAGTTTTCACTGTGGTTATTGGAGTGATTTCTCGCAGGCAGCGACGAGTTCTTTGTTTGACTGGTGATTCACGAGGGGTACTAACGCCATCTGACCGAGTCCTCTTAGTAGGCACCTTACTGGACATCACTTGGTGACAATGCCGCATATCACAGAAAACGAAAAGGAAAAAAATATATATATATATAAGTTAAGCGTCGTCGGACTTCAAAAATAAAAAAAAAGAAGAAAAGGGATAGAGATGCAACACTCACGGCTTCTGAATAAACACTGCTTTATTCGTTCAATAAGTCTCCTTATATACAGTTAGCATGTTTGTTTACATTGCCAGATGGTATTAAGGCTGATATCGCCAGTCTCCGGTCTTTATCTCCCCCCCACCAGTTTACGAACAGGATTTTCGGAAACTTAAATATTCCTAGATCGGAGCCAACGGTGACCAGCCTTAACACTTTACAATTGTTCTTACAGTATACCCTTAAAAGATACTAAAACTCACTTCCACTCAGCTGGAAAAAAAAGAAAGAAAAAAATAAAAACACAGAAACTAAACACAACACTTGCTTCCAAGAACAGAACTCTTAATAACCTAAACAAAAAAAAAATAATACAATTTCCTCTACAGTATTACTATAATTCTATTTACAAAAAAAAATTACACTATATTTATGTTTTGACAGCCAAAAAAAAACATATTTCTTATATACAGCGGTGAGGGTACTACGAATCCGTTGGTCTATGTTCCGGTTCTATCATTGGGAGCTTCAATTGTTCAATGTGAACAGTTCTCCTCTTTCTGGGTTCATTAACGCTTTCGATACTTAGCAGATTATGCTCCCTAATAGCAACCACTCTGAATGGACCCTCGTACCGTAGCAATTGTTTCCCTCTGTTGGTTCCTAATCTACGGTACACTATTGTTCCGATCTTTAGTTCTCCATTTGGTCGCGTACCTGCACATTCTGCCTCTCCACCCGCTTCTTCTTTTCCCGCTTAATTCTCGCCGTTACCTTTCCCCATGTTTCTCTACCTCTACCCTATGCTCTGAATTTGCTCTACTAACGGTTCGGTAATCGTTATTTCCCCATAATCCCGCCTTGGCCTGCGCGTCCCAAATAGAACTTCTAGGGTGAAAATCCCGTTACGGAGTGGATCGAGTGGTTATAGGCTGTTACCGCCTTCCTCATCGCACATCCGGCTCCAACCCTTTTTCCCTGATATACACGGATGTGGTCACTCAGCGTGCTGTGCAACCGTTCGATGCCGCCTCTACTTTTAGGATGTCCCGGGGTGTTATAATGCCACGCAATCTAATCGCTTCACCTCTCCCTAATCGCGGTATTATCGAACTCCCTACCACCGTCTGATGTAATCCTCTCGGGGACCCCATAGAACTGCACCAGGTTTGTAGGGCTTCGCAACTGCATTGGCTGATTTGTCCATGACCTGATGTGCCATGCCACTTTGCTGAAACGTCGATTATAGTGACCCACTTGAACCCTTTCCAGGTGAAGTATCAATCTGGAGGTCTTGTAGCGGCATATTCCCTGTAGGTGTCACCTCCTGAACTCCTTGGGGGGTGTCGATCGTATTTTGTGCGCATGCATATCTCACATTTCCCAATGATTTCCTGGATGGATTCTTCATGCCCCACCAGAAATACTTTCGACGTAATGCCTGCAACGTCTCGTTCACGCCTCGGTGGTTGGTTTTCCCCTGGTGATATGCCAATGTGACTGCTTGCTGTTGCTCTTCGTCTTGTATCGTCTCCACCGCATATTTGCACCGGATGAATGTCCTGTCCACGCCTATTCGCTCGGATCTCCACATTCGCTTTATCTTATCCCATACTGTATTGTTTCCAACGTATAGATAGTGCGTTTTACCCGCTTCCGAGGCGTCCTCAGTGCCGTACAGATTTGTTCTTCGCTTACCCCGGGTTGCGACCAAATGACGCGAATCCTACTCCTCCCATATTTCTGAAATCTATTTTCATGATCCCGGCTGTTCGTGTCTTCCAGATCACCTGACGATGTTTGTCGTTAACGATCTCATCTATTTCGTCCATCTCCGCTGCCCTTTCCTCCGCTGAGCTCTCCTCTTCTGGGGACTCTCCCTGTCCTCTATACCTGCGGTATCATTTGCCCCTTCGCCATCAGGAGTCCATTCACTCAAGAATTGACGCACGTCCCGCGATGGTCCTCCCCTGTCCTCTTCAACCGCGTTGATCATGATGGCCCTAGAGAGAGCCAGTCCACCACGTTTTCCTTTCCGGCTTATACACCACCTCTATATTGTATTGGCTAAGGACCTCCTTCCATCTCGTGACCCTAGCTGAGGTTTCCTTGAGTTTCCCTACCCACTGAAGGGGTTTGTGGTCGGTGTGGACTCGAAACTTTCTACCGAATACGTATGGCCTGAAATGGTCGATAGCCCACACTATCGCGAGTAGCTCCCTCTCCAAAGCGCTGTACCTTGATTCCGCACCCGTAAGCCGACGGCTGCGTATGCTATCGGACGTTCCCCCTCACTGCTTCCCTGAGACAAAACGGCCCCTAACGCATATTCGCTCGCGTCGGTGTTATGTTGAATTTTTTCAAAATCCGGGAACGCCAATACAGGCTCTGCCTGCAACCTACTCATGCATTTCCGGATATTGTTCTCCATTTCCGGTGTCACCACAATCTTCGCGCCTTTCTTCAGCAAATTGTTGATAGGTACCAAATACTCTGCCATCTCAGGCACGAATCTCCGGTAATAGTTAAGTGTCCCGAGAAGCTCCGGATCCCTTTAACGTCCCGTGGTACCGCCATCGTGTGATTGCCTCCACCTTTGCTGCATCCGGTCTGACCCCCTCGCTAGAGATAGTGTGGCCTAAAAAATTAATCCGCGTTTGCCCCAGCAGGGACTTCTCGCTCGACAATTTCAGCCCGAATTTGCCGCAGCCTTTCGAAAACTGATCTCAGATGCCCCACGTGTTCGGCTTCCGTTCTACTGAAGATCAGCAGGTCGTCCATGTACACTTGGCATACCAAGTCATCAATACCCCTCAAAAACTCGTCCATCAGACGTTGAAACGTTATGGGCGCATTCTTCAGACCAAACGGCATTCTGGTGAACTCATAATGCCCCCTTTCAAACGTAAACGCCGTTTTGTGTTGATCTTCTGGGTGCATCCGTATTTGGTGATATCCCGCTTTGAGGTCCAATGTGCTAAATACTACTGCCCCACTAACCTATCGAGTATATCTTCGAATCTGGGGATCGGGTACTTCTCATCAATGTGTTGTCATTCAATTTCCGATAGTCTATTTACCCTGTATCTTTCCTTGTTATCCCCCGGCACTGCCTTCTTTTTCACCGCCCACAGGGGACTATTAAATGGTGAGGTACTATCAACGATGATCCCTTGCTCTTTAGGCTGTTAATTCCTCCGAATATGCTGCCTCAGCGCCTGCGGGTATCTCCTTTCCTTCACGTAGGTTACCCTATCTTGCTTCAGTGGGATTTCATGCACCGTCCTCCCCGTTACCCCGTTACCCCAATACTCGCCTTCCCTGAAGAAAATATCTTCGAACTCCGTTTGTAGCGACTTCCTCCAGTCCTCTACCCTGTTCACCGCTCCTATCCGTACCCTTCTTTCTCTCGCGACCCCTACACATCAAACTTCCTCTTTCCCAGCCTAATACTCCAGGCTCCCTTATGGTTTCTGATGCTCGCCCCACCTGCCCTAACAGATCGCACCCTACTATGACTTGGTATTCCCGTGTCATGTTCTCAACCACATGCACCCTTAGCTCACCCTCTTTCCCTGCCCATCGGTCAAGCTAATTATCGCCTCCCCTTCTACGCTACAGGGCCCGCCCAGAGTGATCAGCTGGCAGTCGCATTTCTGTATCCGGAGTACCCTCTCGCTCCCGCACACTTTCCCTAACGCCCCTCTGGTCATGATAGTGCTCGAGCTACCCGTGTCCACAAGACACTTTACTCCCCCATCTACTTCAATAATTGGCAACCAGCATGGCTTACCTCGGACACTGTTGCATGTTGCTGTGCGGTCGCCTCTCTGCTGACACACTCCTCAGATGTGCCCCGCTTCCTCCTTACTGCCGCCGCTCGTCGCTGCTCGCTCCGTTGGCTGCGCCTGCCTCCTTCGCCTCCGCTGCTGCCTGGTTCATCCGTCTCCGTTCCTGAAGTTCCCGACTCCTCGGTTGCCTCCTCCGAAGATCCGTCCCTCTGCTGTACCCTAGCTCGCCTTTTCATTTTCTGCACATTCACCTCCATTGGTTCGTCCTGAGGTCTCTCTCTCCTGCGAAATATGTATGGGCACTGTCTCGCTATGTGCCCTTCGGTCCGCACTCGAAGCATCTAGTGCGCGGACACTGCGCTACTAAATGTCCCGGCTTCCCACACCCGTGACATTTTCTCTCTTCCTCCGGGGACCATTCCTCGGCCTCGACGACTGTCCGGATCTTCTTTCCCCCATCATGGCCTTTTCTCCACTCTGTTGCCTTGTGTCCCTCTTCCTCCAACCTGTCGGGGCTGTCAGTGGTCGTCTATCCGTCACTCGGATCCATCCTGGTTCCTCCACGTCCATTCGCGTCTCTTCCTCTCTTGCACTTAGGTCGATCATCTCCTGGGCGCATTCGAGGAACGATCGCTCTCTGGGCAGTCCGTTCCTCTTCCCCGTTTCCTTAACCAGCTGGACTTTCAGTATTGTTGACAGGAACTCCATCCTGGCTTCGACCTCTCCCACGCTCATCGTTTCACGCATCTTCTCGGTTATGCGGTTGTACTTCGCCACGAGTACTCCCGCGTACTGTCCCCTCGTTTGTCGTTGGGACCGCCGCTCCCTAAACATTTGGAAGATATCCTCTTCCGGCGTCCATCTACCTCCTCCGAAAGTCTTCTTCAACCGCTCCTTAATCACCGGCCACAGAGTCTCCTCGTCCGCTTGAATCTGGTTCAGGACGTTCCTCCTTACTCGGCACACAAGAGCTGCTTTGAGTGCTTTGCGTCCCTAGGTTCACCAGGTCCTCCGCCACCTTTACCTCGATTCTTGACATGAGGCGATCCCCGCCTTTCAAGAAATGGTTGAGCTCACCTACCTCGCCTCCGAAGCGTTCCAGGTCCGCAATGGATCTCCGTAAGTCCTGCGTAGTTGTTGCTCTTATTTTCATCCATTCCAAGGCGTTGGCGTGCGCTTCTGCCAACGTGTCCCTCGGTAAGGGAGGGATCTCCTGGATCTGAGGGATCTGTGCTACCTGAGGGATTTGAGGTATCTGAGGTACCTGAGGCGTGATCTGGGGTACCTGGTTGATTTGAGGGATTTCCTGAGGTTGAGGAATTTCCGGTGCGCTTAATACTCCCGGTCTAATTAAGCCCTCGGTCGGCATCTCTCCTTTCCTTATGGCTAAATAATAAAAAAAAATATACTTAGCAAAAAAAAATTTACTTGTTGTGCTTCCCTGACGTTGTCCCGGGTTTCGGCACCAGTTAAGCGTCGTCGGACTTCAAAAATAAAAAAAAAGAAAGAAAGGGATAGAGATGCAACACTCACGGCTTCTGAATAAACACTGCTTTATTCGTTCAATAAGTCTCCTTATATACAGTTAGCATGTTTGTTTACATTGCCAGATGGTATTAAGGCTGATATCGCCAGTCTCCGGTCTTTATCTTATACATATATATATATATTATATATATAACTTACGTCAGTTCGAACAAGAAATAATAAAAAAAAGGGAAAAAGGATCCGAAATGAAGCACGTGGTTACTCAAAGAATACTGACTTTATTGCCTTAGTAATGCCATATATATAGTATTACACTTTGTTTACACTTCATAGATAGGATTAACTGTTATATTGTCTTACCTCTAACCATAACTCCCCCCCCCCGCCAGTTTATGAACATTCCTCATAAACTAATGCAGGGTAACTGACGTAATACATAACCAAAATACAACAACTACAAACAAACAAAAAGAAAAGATATAATCGCCGTTGGAGTTCCTAGAACAGCCAGAGTAATAATAGAATAAAAAAAACAATAAAAATAAAATTAAAAGACACTGTTAACAACAAAATCAAATTAACTTTTTAGCGTCGGTCCCTAGCTTGTAGGAGATAGAAAAGAGGATATCCCACTACTGTAGTGACTCCGTCTCTATCGGGAGTTTTAACTGTTCTATGTGAACGGTCCTCCTTTTTCTGGGATCCTTCAGACTTTGGATCGTACAAACGTTGTGCTCTCTAAGTATGATTACCTTGAATGGTCCTTCGTAGCGCGCCAATTCCTTCCCCCTATTGGATCCGACCCTACGATAGACGACCGTCCCTATTTTTAATGCACCCATTCTATCTCTGAGGTTCAAATTAACCTTTTCCACCCTTTTCCGCTTCTCTTTCTCTATTCTCCCTTTCGTTTTATCCCACACTTTCCTTATTTGCGCTCTGTTACACGTTATCTGTTGAGCGTGGTCCTCGCTCGTGACTGTTTCCTTCCAATCTCGATGCCGTATATTTATTCCGAACAGTACCTCGACTGGGGAAAACCCTGTAACGGAGTGGATCGAATGGTTGTAGGCCGCTACCGCCCTCTGCATTGCTACGTCCGCTTCCAATCCCTGCTCCCCCTGATATATACGTAGGTGATCACTTAGGGTGCCGTGCAACCTCTCGATACCTCCCCTGCCCTTTGGATGTCCCGGTGTATTGAAGTGCCAAACTATATCCAAGCGCTTCGCTTCTTCTCGGATGGTACTGCTGTCGAACTCCCTGCCTCCGTCCGACGTTATGCGATCTGGCACTCCATAGAACTGGACCCACGTTTGGAGAGCCCCCACGACAGCCTCCGCCGACCTATCCTGTACCCGATGTGCCATTGCCATTTTGCTAAAGAGGTCTATCATGGTAACCCATTTAAATCCTCTCCACGTGAATGTGTCGATTTGCAAATCTTTCAACGGCGTATCTCCTGTAGGGGTTTCTTCTTGTACTCCCTGAGGTGGTCGTCTGTCATACTTAGTGCGCGCGCACACTTCGCACATTCCAATGACTTCCGAGATCGTTTTCCGCATACCATCCCAATAATATCTCCTGCGTAGTGCGTGGAATCTTTCCTGTACCCCCGATGGTTCGTCTTGCCCTGGTGATGTGCCAGTGTCACCTCCCTTTGCTGCTCCCTGTCCATTAACGTTTCAACCAAGTATTTACATTTAATAAATGACCTGTCGACACCTATTTTCTCTGCACTCCAGAGTTTCTTGATCTTTTCCCAAATGGTTGCATTGCCTACATACAGATGGTGAATTTTCCCCGACTCCGAAGCGCCGTGCAAAGCCTTGCAAATCTGTTCCTCTTTCACCCCTGGTTGGGACCAAATGGTATTAATTTTCTTCTTCCCATATTTAGTGAAGTCGATCTTCATAAGCCCCGACGTTCTGGTCTTCCAAATTACTTGTCGTCGCTTATCGTTAATGATCTCCTCACATTCCTCCATGTCGGTAAGCCTTTCATCCACCGAGCTCTCTTCTCCTCTCGATTCCTCTGTCCTCGCATCCCCGGGTTCCCCTTCACCTTCCGGTGTCCATGCTCTCAAAAACTGCCGCACGTCCTGCGACGACTCCCCTTCTTCCTCCTCAATGGCATTTATCATTACGGCTCTGGACAGCCAGTCCGCTACTATGTTATCCTTGCCTGGCTTATACCTGACCTCCATTTTATATTGACTTAGGAACTGCTTCCATCGCGTGACCCTTGCCGATGATTCCTTCAGGTTGCTCACCCACTGCAACGGTTTGTGATCGGTCTGTATTTTAAACCTCCGACCAAAAATATACGGTCTAAAATGCCCGACCGCCCATACTATTCCCAAGAGTTCCCTTTCCAGGGCGCTATACCTTGTTTCCGCTTCTATGAGTCGCCGGCTCGCATACGCTATTGGCTGTTCCTTCCTGCGCAAGTACTGCTCCCAACGCATACTCACTTGCGTCAGTGGTGATAATAAAACCCTTGTTAAAATCGGGAAAAGCAAGTACCGGCTTTTCTTGCAACCTTGCCATGCACTTCCGCACGTTGTTCTCTATCGCTGGTGTTATTGCGATCTTCCGGCCTTTCTTTAGGAGATTATTAAGAGGTGCTAGATATTCCGCCATCTCTGGGACAAACCGACGATAATAATTCAACGTCCCCAATAATCTCCGGATCCCCTTGACATCTCTGGGCATCGCCATCTTTTGTATCGCCTCTACCTTCTGCTTATCAGGCTTGATCCCTTCCCTCGAAATCGAATGTCCCAGAAAATTGATCTCATCCTGCCCCAGAATCGACTTTTCAGCAGACAATTTTAACCCCAACTGCTTCACTCTGTCAAATACGCGGCGCAAATGATCAATGTGTTCCGTTTCATTTTTACTGAAGACCAGGAGATCATCCATATATACCTGGCAGAATGCTTCATCCAGTCCCCTCAAAAATTCGTCCATAAACCTCTGGAAGGTTATAGGAGCGTTTTTCAACCCGAACGGCATGCGAGTAAACTCATAATGCCCCCTTTCGAATGAAAAAGCTGTCTTATGTTGATCCCTGGGATGCATACGTATCTGGTGATAACCTGCCTTTAGATCGAGAGTGCTGAAGATTGTGGCTCCGCTCAGTCTGTCAATGATGTCCTCAAATCGTGGGAGCGGGTATTTCTCATCCAAGGTATTGTCGTTGAGCTTCCTGAAGTCTACCACTACCCTATACTTCTCCTCCCCTGTCGTGGTCTTCTTCTTCACTGCCCATAGGGGACTGTTGTACGGTGACATGCTATCCACGATTATGCCTTGCTTCTTCAAGCTCTCTATCTCATCCTTGATGTGTCTCCGTAGCGCTTGCGGATAACGTCGTTCCTTAACGTATGTCACTTTCTCCTGTTTTAAAGGAATTTCATGGACCGTTTTCCCTGTCGCAGTCAACACTTCCCCGTCTTTAAAAAAAATATCCGCGTACTCCCACTTTATCCTCTGTACCCAATGTTCCGCTTGTTCTATTGCCCCGACATTCCTTGTCCCGTCCACCCTCAATCGCTTGCACCGATACTTCTTCCCTCCCATTCGAACAACCCAACCTGTACTCCTGTAATCTATCCTCGGCCTTACCTTACTTAATAAGTCACACCCTATTATGCCTCCGTACTCTCTCGGCATATTCTCCACCACATGAACCCTCAATTTCCCGATTCCGGCCACCCATCGATCCAGATCTAATTCTACCTCCCCCTCGACTTTACAAGGACCACCCAAAGTAATCAACTTACACTTACAATTTTTTATTTCTGGTATCCTCTCTCCTTCACACAATTCCTCCAGCATTTTTTACATAATATTGTACTAGAGCTCCCCGTATCTACCAAACACTTCCCCTCCCCACAACACTTATAATTGGCAAACCAACGCACTCACCTCCAATATTATTGACTACCGCGTGGCTGCCTCTCCTCTGCTCCTCTCCTCATTCGTCTGATCTTCCTCTCCTGTCCGCAACGGCTCCTCCTTCTCCACTTCTCCTACTACTTCTTCCTCCTCGAGCTCTTCTTATCTCCGTCTCCTCTTCCTCGGTTCCCGATGTCCCTGATGACTCATCTGACTCCGATACTGCTCCTCTCTTTCTCCACAATCTCTTGAGCACACTCCACAAAGCTCTTGTCCCTCGGTAGTCCATCCTTCTTTCCAGTATCTCTCCCTAACTGAACTTTAAGGATGGTTGACAAAAATGCCATCCTGGCTCCCGTTTCCACCGCATCAGCCACTTCCCTCGTCTTCCCTGTTACGTGGTTAAATCGTGCCAGCAGATTTGCAGCATATTGCCCGTTGGTCTGATGAGGCTGTTTCCTTTCCCGGAACATCTGCAAGATGTCCTCCTCGGGCGCCCATCGACCTCCTCCAAACGCCTTCTTCAGCCGATCCTTCACAACATTCCATGGAGTGTCCTCATCAGCCTGAATCATATTCAGCACGCTCCTCTTAACCCGGCATACCAGGGCTGCCCTTAATGCATTGGCGTCCATCGGGTCTATCAGGTTTTTCTCCGCCTTAGCCAATATACGCGATATCACCCGATCGCCACCTTTTAGGAAGTGATTCAACTCACCTACTCCTCCATCGAATCTTTCCAAGTCGGATATCGCTCTCCTAAGATCCTGCGACGTCGCCGTTCTCACCTTCAACCACTCTAACGTAGTTGCATGTGCTGATGCCAACGTTTCCGTAGGTAGTGGAGGAAAATCCCTCGCTAACGCCTCTGACAGCGGAGGGAACGCCGGCGGTGGAGCCAACGGTGCTGCTGGTGGTGCCGTCGGCGGTGTCGCCTGTGCTACCTGCTGTGCTACCTGTTGTGCGGTGGATGCTGGTGGTTGCCCTATTCCGTTCGGCATCCTTCCTCTTTTTATTTCTTGTGACGTTAATAACAACAACGAAAAGAAAGAGAAAAAAAAACTACTTCCCCGACTGAATCTAAAGGTCCCGGGTTTCGGCACCACTTACGTCAGTTCGAACAAGAAATAATAAAAAAAAGGGAAAAAGGATCCGAAATGAAGCACGTGGTTACTCAAAGAATACTGACTTTATTGCCTTAGTAATGCCATATATATAGTATTACACTTTGTTTACACTTCATAGATAGTATTAACTGTTATATTGTCTTACCTCTAACCATAACTTATATATATATATATATATATATATATCAAACAGTAAATACCAACTGTTCTGATGTACATTTGAACTGTATTCAGTGAATAATCAGAGAGATTCCGCTGAAAAATTGGCAAATACTGAGAGACAATTTGAGAACACAACCTTCGTATCAGCTGATCCACTGCCTTCATTTACGTTTTAAAGTTTTAAAAAAACAAATCAAAACTCTTCCATGATTCATCATCAAAATAATTTCAAATTTCTGATTCCATAGTAATCAATTAAGAAATAACTGAATCTACATGAAAAACGAAATAGAAGACGTTAAAAAAAGAAGAAGAAAATTTAGTTATTTATACAACAATTGGCATGAACTGTGATTAAATATAGATTGGAGGGACATAAATCTAAACTAGAATCATTAATAACTCTCCACACTTCAAAATATGAATCCATACAAATTGGATTAAATTACGAAACGTTGTCTACGAAACAATTCATAAACAAGCTTCAGAAATCGTCTTATTATTACATAATTAAAAATAATTTATGTCACCCTGATTTTAAATAAATATAGATAAATAAAATACATTGTAAGTCCTAATATAGGCCTAAAGTTTTAAAATAATTTTAATCCAAACTAGAAAGACGAATAATGTTTTTCTTTTTATCAATTTTAAGCTCTCGTTAATCAGAGAATTAAAGAAGTGTTACAAAATTACATTTTCTAATAAAAAGTATACATAAATTGAAGATATTATTTGTAAATTATAAGGTAAATTTATTGTTTTATAAGGTTGTGTTGATAGTGTGGTAAATTCATCGGGAGGGAAGGTTTGTTGGCAAGCTTGATGCCAAAGACGTAGCTCTTGTTCTGTGTTAGTTGAGAGCGTTTGTGGAGAGTTGTTGGTCATTCCTTCGGTTTCATTATGCTTCTTGCAATTGTTCGAGAAATCGAGTGCCGTCCAAATGAGTCTAAAATTCAGAAGATCAGTCGTCTTGGAAGGTTTCTCATCTCTATCGGAGCAACCAAGAATCCCAGGCATTTCAAGATCTATGGAGTCAACTACAGGTCCAGATCGCACCCCCGTTGGTACTACACTCTGGTGAGGGACAACCATCTCGGCTCCAAAGTCATTGCTATCGAGACTGTTGGGCCTCACTTCTATGCTCGTGCGACTTACGGAAGGATGATATTCCAAGAACGTTTTAATGCTTTGTCGATTTTCCAATTTGAAGGGCATTCTTATGAGCTGCCGCAGTTTTCTGTCAGGCTTTCTCATGGAACTTTTTGCCCAAGAGATTCAGCTGCCTTCGTTGAAATTAAATGCAAATGTTCACGCACAAAGAAGCCGAGACTTTGCTATGAGATGTTTTCGTTGTTGATGGACGCAATGGGGGTGGATCTCAGTGGTGTGAGGCATCACAAGTCCCAGCGATTTGCTCGCAGATATGAGAGCTTCAACCGAAAGGCCATGTACATGAGCGCCTCATTGAGGAGGACTGAATTCTCTTGGTATGTAATGTAATTTAGTAATTATTTATTACATTTTGTTTGTATGCGTTTTAACTTAATATCACTTATGTTACTGTTATTTTAGGCAATATTTAGTCATTTTTTTCTTTTTACTTAGGATCATTCCATGACAAATCGATCAAAGTAAAATAAATTTTGAACCTGCATGTTTCCGATATAAATATTTTTTCGTAAGCTAGTTACGTCTGCTCAATACATTACTAATCTATTTTTTCATGAGTAGTTTTTTCATTATATATTTGTAAAAACTATAGAAATAGCCAAATTTCACTATATATTTTATCATAAAAATGGTTTTAAATTTACAACCTATATTGCTAGAGTTATCACTTATAATTCATTTTAATATTAATATAAGCTTTCATGTTTTGTTTTGTTTTTCAAAATTTTGAAGGTTTTTTGATTTTGTCAAATTTTGTTTTGGTTGCTCGACGTGTCAAATGAAAACCCATATAATGAATCAGCTATAAATTAAGTTATCAAACATCTCTGTAATACTATTGGTTGTAAATCTAAAAGCAGTTTTGTAACTAAAAACATGTTGAAACTTGGCTATTACAGTAACTTTTAAAAATCTATATTAGAAAAAAAATACTCAAGAAAAATATATTTACAGTTCTCCCATAGTCAGTGTAACTAACTTACGAAAAATCTGGTAAAATTGGAACATGTAGGTTAAGAATTCTGGTGATACTTATGTAATAAACATTATATGACGAAAATCTTTATATCTTTTTGATTATGTTGGATTTATGACATGGTGGTCTGTTCTTAATCTATTTTATTTAAATCTATTCGTTCTGTAATCTATCACAAGTTAATGAGGAAGTATTTAGTGATACTGAACCTTAATGAGATACTTTGAATACATTACCCTCTAGTTATTTAATTTGTTCATAAGTCTTTTTTATTTCAGTTATTTTATGTTTGTTTTTTTTATTCTAATTCATTTCAATATTTCCAGAATTCTGATGAATGTGTTTCTTCAAGTCCATTTCAGAAGCCCAAAATGTCCATCTAGGATTCAGCTTTTCTTGACATATTTTAAAAAATATTAGCTTTTTTTTATTTTTATTTTCATGGTGTCGGATTTATTTTATATATATTTTTTTTTTGTATGCACTGTACCTTCAATGTAATCATAAAATCTTTAATATCTTACAATACCACAAGTTAACAATATGAACATTGGTAAATTTTAAATATTTCGAAATTTAATTTTAGTATTTTCTGTATTTTCAATATTGCATTTTATCTATAATGTTTACAATATTTTGTATATGTATATTTACTCATATCAAATGTATTCCAATAGCTTAGTGAACATATGTATGTTTTTGTAAAATTTTGAATAAATTGTGAGATAGTATAAGGAAAGTTTTCTTCTTTTATTCTGCTACCATCTCATCAAGAATTTTTTTTTTTTTTTTATATGCTGTTACATTAACTATAAACTTTACCAATAAGATATATTAAAGGTTAATTTATATCTTATATACCAAGGTATACAAAAAATATTAGGAAAAAAATTCATCTAAGCAGTAAAAGATAAGTGATAATATAACTGGACCACTTATTAATGGAACTATTATGATCTTTTTGATATTAATTAGTTTTGAACAAATGATCCCTTAATGAATTCATTAAAAAATGAAGTTTCGACTAAATATTTAATGGCATCAAATATATTAATACGTTTTATTGGTCCATGAAATGTCTTTTATTAAAAACAAATAAAGGAATTATTTATATTTGGAATATATATTATTTCAGTATTATATAATAAGTATGTATTTATATTAATTATTACAATAGTATTTCAATATAAATCTATTTTTATTTATTCTTAGAAAAAAAAAAAAAAAAAGTGTTCTTAGTTTTTCTGAACGTACTGGCATGGTTATCGAGAATTTCGTTATGAATGAAAAAAATATTTTTAATTCATAAAATTTATAAATAACCCTAAATTTATGAATAACCTCCGGCATCATTTATTTTTAATCTAAAATTGCTTTAAAATCTTATACAATTAGATTGATATTAATAATATTAAAGACATATTATATGGTTAATTACTACCATTATCCATTTTTTTTTTTTATTTTATGAAGAAGACTTTAAGTGATCCATTTTTTTTTTTTTTTTTTTTTGTATATATTTTTACTTTGAGATATAATTTATTCATTTTATTTTCATCGACGTTTAAGGCCCATCTTTAAAGGCCAATTTTGTTAACATCAATCTCTTTGTCATTTTAATCCATGAGTAACATTTTGTCATCATTTAAAATTTTTAAAAATACATTTTTAGTTGTCCATTTTTAGTACCTTGCTATTTTGTTATCTGGGATTCAACTTTGTATTAATCTTATTTACCAATTCCATTCCCTTCTCCCTTATATTTATTTATATTTAATAAAATAAGAGCTATTATTTTTACATATGTGCCAATTTCTGTTTTCTGTTTATATATATTGTTATACAAGAAAAAAAAACCGAGGACTACTGTCATTATAGTATATTTTGCTCCTCACCTACACAAAAATTAATATTAGTTCAATAGGTATAATTTGGGTAGTAATTAAAATTAGTTCTCATAGTTTTGATAAATGCTATTTAAAAAAGTGGTATATTTCCACACATTTTAAGAGAGTTAGTATTGTTGAACTGTTTTAATTTAATATGAAAAATTATTTGCTGATTAAAACATTTAGGGAAAAAAAATATTTTCGCTACACCCAGTGACCCGAGACTTAAATAAATATTTATACAAAAGCTCTTGATCCATGCAATCTGTTTATTGTATCGCAATTGTAACTTTGATAAATATGAGCAATATGATATTCTTTTCTTATCGGTAGGAATGGCGCCAATCAAGGCAAGCAATATTTCCTTACAGAGTGGCATTGTTAAAGAAATTCCTTATTGTCTCGTATACAAACAATAAGTTAGTTGTTCTTATTTTTAATTAGTTTCTATAAGGGTTTTCACTTATACTAATAATGTTTGTAAAATGAATGAGCTTATTATGGTGATAATTGAATCATATTTTATTGACAGATACAAATTGGCGACATTTTAAATGAAAGGAAATGAAAAATCATTTTATTCTGTAACTGAAGTCCCCTCAGAATAATAGCAGAGTTCAAAACATATGTACATCAGTCTAACATTTAGATATAATACAGATATATACAAAAAAAAAAAAAACTAAGGAAAATACAAATTTTTACAAAAATACTAAGGAAAATACAAATATATATTCAGAAAATTAATTAAATTAAAATAAAATAGCTCTTATCAATTAGCTGCTGGTGAGAAACTGTAGTTACTTAACCTAAAAATTCTTACATGCTTGCGGAAGATTGAACTTGTAGTTGGTGGTGGAATAGGAATCGTTTGAAGGAACTTGTGAATGTGGTTGGACATATAGGTAAGGAGTTCCAAAAGGAGGTAGCACGAATGACGAAGGATTTGCTGAAGTAAGTGGTATTATAGTAGGGAGTATAGGTAGTAGGGAATATGTAGATCTATAGGCTGAGATCTGGTATTAAGAGAGTGGATAGAGGAACGTTGAGTAAGGAGTTCTAGGATGTAGGGAGGATTTTTGGTCCTGAGGACTTTTGGAAAGAAAAATACCAAGAAGGAACTGCCGTCGGGAAGCAGAATAGAGCCACTTTGACTCAATGTACAAGCTGTAAAACGCCTGGGAATCCCAAAGATAAATCTTATGAAACAATTCATAAGTCTCTTCAGTCTTCCTTCCAGTCTTGTGGACAGCCTTCCATACACCAAGCAATCGAAGAGTGGAAAAACAAGGAATGTTACAAGGAGCTGTCTGTTTTTTTCTGGAATAGAATCACGGAATCGTTTAAGGATTGCTATGGATTTACGGGTAATCTGGGAAATGTGGTTATTCCAAGAGGTTCTGATCAAAGAATACTCCGAGGTTTATTTATTATCGGGAAGAAATGGATGGGACCGTTATAGAGCGTCAGCATATGCGCCACAAAAACATCAAGAACAGTAACAAATAAATGTTTACTTATTTCAGTATAAGCCGGAGGACTCCAAACTAGACTCGGGAAAGTTTCTTAGATTACGTGGTAACTATACTGGAAATTATTTACAAAATATGAAAATTATCGAATCACTTAAACGCAAGATTCCTACAGCTTTTATTTCTCTAGTATGTTTTTTTTTTTTATCTTAGAAAGCTCATTTCACAACGAAAGAGTCATTCATAGAAATATATCTCAGCTTTTGACAAAGTTGATAACTAAGGTAGTTACAATTGCCCATTCACTTTCAGCAAATTCAGAGCGCAGATTTTTATGCAATTGCATATTTTGTTTGCTTGAAAGAAGATTTAGAAAAAATGTAGATCATAAATTTGTCTCGTCCATGTTTTCTCTTTGTCGCTTGGTTAAAATTTTTTATTCCGAAAATTGAACCCTGTCGAAATGTGACCCCCTCGAAAATTCAAAACCCCGTCAAAATGTGCCCCCCTCAAATATTTTAATGGAGCACCTTGCGCCATGGAATCCCCCTCCTTGACACCCCTGCTTGGAATGGCAGCTTCTTACTTATAATAACACACACTTTTGTGAATCACAGTCAAATCTTCTCCAGCTGTGAGTTCTTTTTTTGGGCACTGGCTATATTTTTAGAAAGTATTAAATAAAGATCAAAGTTGTTAGAAAAATAGAAAACAGATTACTAGATGACCTAATAATTATTTTATAATAATAATGACATTATTATTATTTTAATTTGTTGTACTGTGGATCACAGAAAGCAACAAGTGATTTCGTCGACTATTTTTTGTCCAATATCTCTTTGAAGAAGAATATTTTCATATTATCATAAAAGAGCTAATAGCTCAAAATGGTGTGTATAGTAATTGGGATATAAATAAAAAAAAAAATTGAAACCATTAAGTCTTGTATCTCTAGCATACAGGTGAACAGTTTACCCATCAACGTTATATATCTCTTATAGTAACGTTATTACTATATTTATATTACTTATGGGGCTCCGTTTATCATGAATGTAAATATATAAATGAGTTATTTATATAACATATGTTATTTAAATCCCGACTGTTTAAATCATTTCTTATCCATCCAGTCCTCATAAAATTGTAAATAGTTACTACTGTAAATATGTATATAAATTATTAGATCGTTCTTTATTATTTTTACTTCATGTTTATTTTCAATTTTTTATTTTTTATTATTAACTGATTTAAATTAGAAAGTAAGTTATAATTTCTCTTATAATTTTTTTTTTACTATTTAATTAAACTATATTCTTGTCTCTCTGTATTATTCTAAAGGCACTCGTCCCAGAATAAATAAAGCATTATTATTATTATTTATATTCATATGTATTTATATATTATGGGTCATTTTTATTTCTATACTCTTTCTTTCTTCGTGTTTTTCACACATGTGATCTTGTTTTTTTTTTTGTTTTTTTGTCCTGATGATATATGAATTGGTGAAACGTCGACGGATTAACTGTTCACCTGATAGATTAGAGACTCGAGACTGATATTTATTATATCATATTTATAATTTTTCAATTTATACCTTTTAGGAAGGTGCAGGAATGGAAACTAATGAAGTGACACAACACTTTTTGTTAAAAAACGGCATTTTCTAATCTTATTCCACAGTACAGACCCATCAGACATATTTATCAAATGATTAACATCCATCTAAACCTTGAAAACCGTGAAAGTGAATCATCTTATCGTTATTTACAAAATTTTTATCTACTAAAATTCCCAGAAATGAGGTGTTTTCTCATTAAATTAATTAAATTAATGAGGTCTAAAAACGAGGGTTTGAAATCGATAATTTAAAAATCAAATCTTATCAACATTTTTAAAAATCATATGATCTAGCTATTTTTATTTATGACCATAAGTGATAAAAATCATTTACTGATCATTATTTACAACAAAATTTTAACCTTAAATAATAATTATTATTCTAACTAATTGTTTTTTAAATTGGAAATATAATTTTTTTTTTTGTAATCTGTGATATATCTTAAGTCTAGATTAGTAGATTGAGAATATGTTTGTCAAATATTAGCAACAGGACACCTTTATTTCCGAAATTAATTAGAAATTTTTTCTTTCAAAACAAGAAGAATTATAAACATATATATTGAGGTACCGCGTACATAATAAAATATAACATAATATTTCAGAATTTTCCCTTAGAGGCGTCTGAAAAGAAGATGGCCTCGGGACCTTCTAATATAGAACTTTAATTTGAGTTCTACCAATGGGTAGTTTCTCTTCAGGTTGTACATGTCATGTTAGCAATGTCACATTTACTTATTGTATTTTCTATGTAATACAGTTGTAAATTTCATTAAAATAATATATATATATATATATATATATATATATATATTATATATATATTATATATTATATATATATATTTCAGAAATATAATATTAAAAATTGTGTACGTTAATAACGTAAACATACATATTAATATTTTATTTAATTTGTGTGTGAAAGGTGATTTAGTTCTTGATCACAATTTCATCATTATTATGTATGTAAAACCGTACTACTCGGTGAATGATCAATATTTTTAGTCGAATAAATAAACATCGAAGATCTATTTATATTTTTGTTTATAAATCAAGCGTCATTTTTAAATTAAAAATCAAATATAATTATCACACAATTTTATAGAAAAAATAATTATCGATTTCAAACCCTGCTAAAAATTCATGAATACCCATTATTTTCCAGTTGAACCGTAAGATAATTCGATCACAAAATCGAGAAAAAAGATGCTCTACAGAAATTTAGGGTCGATGGGCCTTTATAACCCCGTTATTTTGACATGTTGGGGATTGGATGTCACGCTGAACGGCCCAACATTTTTGTACGCCATCTTTTTTCTCGATTTTGTGATCAAATTATCTTACGTGATTCATGTGGTGTGTTTTTATCTCATTAAATAGATTTCACTCGTTACCGGATTGAAGAAGTCATATTTCCGAAGATTTTCCTAAATAAAAACGTTATAGGTAACCACTAGCGGATCCAGTATTTATTTATTTTTTTTTTGGGGGGGGGGCTTCAGCCCGAAAGTTGTTTTTTTAATAAAAATAACGATAATTACTTTGGAAAAAAAGAAAGAAACTAACTACCTGTATGAAATGATGTTTAAGTGATTCCTAAAGCCCTTTTAAATGTAATTACACGAACAATAATACTTTAAGAGATACTTTTTTAATATTGTTTTCGATAAAACATGGTTATATTTTACCATTTTGGGAGGGGGCTTCAGCCCGAAAGCCCCTCTCCCCCGTAGATCCGCCCGTGTAGGTAACGATAAGATGCCATTCACAATGATTTTGACGGATGTTAATAATTTGACGAAAAGTGGTCGGACTGTATCGTTTTAATTTTTAAGGAAAAAATGCAGATTTTCTTTTTTGTTAGTAGAGATCTCATATTTGTAACACGCAGATTCCTTAGAGATTTCTATGGACTTCAATATCGCGTTACCATTTTTAAAGTGTATGGGAGAGGTTGCTGAGGCTGCTTGAGGAAACTGAAGACAATTGCTATTCCAATTACCGGTTGAAAGGCTATTCCTCCTCAGACGGCCATCCTATTGCTACTCCATTTCAAATTAACTCATGCCGTCCTGTGTCAATTTATCACAGGACCTTCTCTGCAACTTGCCATCGTTTCCTACGCCAACTCCCCACTACCTTGCAATCATCTCTTCCCCGAGGTTTATATAATAAAGAGTATCCATACTACCATAAAACAAAAATATATGACACTTTTTCGGAAATTATTGGATTTGGGCTTGATAGGGTGACATTATTAAGTTTTTTCTACTCATTAAAATAGATATTATCGGAGTGTAGACTATAACCCTTTTACCTACTCGCTATAAAAAAATAAAATCCCTTAAACTATCCTCGGGTTGAAGTGTTTTATAGAGCTGGCAGGCAAAGTTTTATTTTAAATTTATAAAAGGGTCATCTTAATTTTATTTAACTTTTCCAATAAAATAGTTTACAACTCTGAAATAATTGACATTATATTATCCTTATAAAGTGAACTAAATGTCTTTTGCCTTCTCTAAAATGCATAAAACAATGAGCTTTGTTAAATTCCTCTTGACGCTTTCAAGTACGGTACATCCTTTATATAACGTTCTGATCTGATTAAAAACATTTTTTTTGCAATAAAATTATTCAGTTATTTGTTTTTGTTATAAAGTTATCATAATATAAATATATAATAAAAGATGTGCTGCCTGGGGGAGCCATAAACCACCTTCTCTCCTTCTCTCTCTCTCCTCTGTGCCCCACTTCCCTGTATAATTGTAATTAATTAAATGAAAATATTATTACCTTTAAATGAAAATTTCACTGTACATATATACATATATATATATATATATATATATATATATATATATATATATATATATATAAGTTAAGAGTCGGCGGACTTTAAAAATAAAAAAAGAAGGAAAAAGGATCGAGAAACAACACTCACGGCTTCTGAATAAACACTGCTTTATTCGTTCAATAATCTGCCTTATATACAATGTTATGTTTATTTACATTACAAGATGGTATTAAGGCTGATATCGCCAGTCTCCGGTCTTTATCCCCCCCACCAGTTTACGAATAGGATTTTCGGAAACTTATAAATTCCTAGATCGGAGCCACCGGTATCAGCCTTAACACTTTACAATTATTCGTACCAGTATAAACTTAAAGTACACCGAAACTCACTTCCACTCCGCTGGAACGAGAAATAAATAAAAAGAAATAAAACACAGAAACTAAACACACAACGTCTTATTAACAATGGAACAGAACTCTTAATCCTATAAAATTACAATTGCTATATCTATTTACAAAAAACAAAAAAAAAATGACATCATCAACAAAAAAAAAATATTTCTTATAACCGCGATAAGGGTACTACGAATCAATTGGTTTATGTACCGGTTCTAACATTGGGAGCTTCAATTGTTCAATATGAACAGTTCTCCTCTTCTTAGGTTCGTTAATGCTTTCAATGGTTAGCAGATTATGCTCCCTAATAGCAACCACTCTGAATGGGCCCTCGTACCGTAACAATTGTTTCCCTCTGTTGGTTCCAATTCTACGGTACACTATTGTTCCGATTTTTAATTCTCCCATTCGGTCACGTACCTGCACATTCTGCCGCGCTACCCGCTTCTCCTTTTCCCGCTTAATTTCCCCGTTACCTTTCCCCACGTCTTTCTCTACCTCTACCCTAGTACTCTGGATTTGCTCTACGAATGTTCATTGGTCGTTGTTTCCCCCCAATCTCTCCTTGGCCTGCGCATCCCGAATAGTATTTCCACAGTGAAAATCCCGTTACGGAGTGGATCGAATGGTTATAAGCTGTTACGCTTTCTTCATCGCAACATCCGGCTCCAACCCTTTCTCCCCTGATATACACGGATGTGGTCACTCAACGTGCTGTGCAATCGTTCGATTCCTCCTCTACTCTTAGGGTGTCCCGGTGTGTTATAATGCCACACAACCTCTAACCTTTTCACCTCCTCCCTAATCGCGGTATTGTCGAACTCTCTGCCCCCGTCTGATGTGATCCTCTCGGGAACTCCGTAAAACTGCACCCAGATTTGTAGGGCTTCCGCAACTGCATTGGCAGACTTGTCCATGACCTGATGTGCCATAGCTACTTTACTAAAGGTGTCGATGATCGTGACCCACTTGAACCCTTTCCAGGTGAATGTATCAATCTGGAGGTCTTGTAGCGGCATATTCCCTGTAGGTGTCTCTTCCTGAACTCCTCTGAGGGGTGTCGATCATACTTTGTGCGCATACATACCTCGCATTTACCGATGATTACTTGGATAGATTTTTTCATTCCCCACCAGAAATACTTTCGCCGTAATGCCTGCAACGTCTCGTTGACGCCTCGGTGGTTGGTCTTCCCCTGGTGGTATGCCAATGTGACTGCTTGTTGTTGCTCCTCATCCTGTACGGTTTCCACTGCATACTTGCACCGGATGATCGTTCTATCCATGCCTATTCGCTCGGATCTCCACATCCGCTTTATTTTCTCCCATACCGTGTTGTTCCCAACATAGAGATGGTGCGTCTTTCCCGGTTCCGTGGCGTCCTTCAGTGCCGTACGGATTTGCTCCTCGCTCACCGGGTTGCGACCAAATGACGCGAATCCTACTTTTCCCGTATCTTCGGTAATCTATTTTCATGATCCCTGTTGTCCTTGTTTCCAGATTACCTGTCTATGCTTGTCGTTGATGATTTCGTCTATTTCCTCCATCTCCGCTGCTCTTTCCTCCGCTGAGCTATCTTCTTCCGGGGACTCCTCCCTGTCCTCTATACTGACGGTATCATCTGCCCCTTCACCCTCAGGAGTCCATTCCTCAAGAATTGGCGCACGTCCCGCGATGGACCCCTCCGTCCTCTTCTACCGCGTTGATCATGATGGCCCTAGAGAGCCAGTCTGCCACCACGTTTTCCTTTCCCGGCTTATACACCACCTCTATGTTGTACTGACTAAGGAATTCTTTCCATCTCGTGACCCTCGCAGAGGTTTCCTTAAGTTTCCTACCCACTGAAGGGGTTTGTGATCGGTGTGGACTCGAAACTTCCTCCCAAATATGTATGGCCTGAAATGGTCGATGGCCCACACTATCGCGAGTAGCTCCCTCTCTAACGCGCTGTATCGTGATTCCGCGCTCGTAAGTCGTCGGCTCGCGTATGCTATCGGACGTTCACCCTCACTTCTGCCCTGGGACAAAACGGCCCCCAACGCGTATTCGCTCGCATCGGTGGTGATGTTGAACTGCTTCTCAAAATCCGGGAACGCCAATACGGGTTCTGCCTGCAACCTATCATGCATTTCCGAATATTATTTTCCATTTCTGGTGTCACCACAATCCTCGCGCCTTTCTTCAGCAAGTTATTGATAGGTACCAAGTATTCTGCCATCTCAGGTACGAATCTTCTATAATAATTCAGCGTCCCGAGAAGCCTACGAATCCCTTTAACGTCCCGTGGCACCGCCATTCGTGTGATTGCTTCCACCTTTGCCGCATCCGGTCTGACCCCCTCGCTAGAAATAGTGTGGCCTAAAAAATTGATCCGCGTTTGTCCCAACAGGGACTTCTCGCTTGACAGTTTCAGCCCGAATTGCCGCAGCCTTTCGAATACCGACCTCAAATGCCCCACGTGTTCGGTTTCCGTTCTGCTAAAAATCAGCAGGTCGTCCATATATACTTGACATACGGAGTCGTCGATACCCCTCAAAAATTCGTCCATCAGGCGTTGAAACGTTATGTGCGCATTCTTCAGACCAAATGGCATTCTGGTGAATTCGTAATGCCCCCTTTCGAATGTAAACGCCGTCTTATGTTGATCCTTCGGGTGCATCCGTATTTGGTATATCCCGCCTTGAGGTCCAACGTGCTAAACACCACAGCCCCACTCAACCTATCGAGTATATCTTCGAATATGGGGATCGGGTACTTTTCGTCTACCGTGTTGTCGTTCAACTTACGATAGTCCACTACCACTCTGTATTTTTCCTTATTATCCCCGGCGCTGCCTTCTTTTTCACGCCCACAGGGGACTATTAAATGGCGAGGTGCTATCGACTATGATCCCTTGCTCCTTTAGGCTTTCCAATTCCTCCCGAATATGCTGCCTCAGCGCCTGCGGGTATCTCCTTTCCTTTACGTAGGTTACCCTATCTTGCTTCAGTGGAACTTCGTGTACCGTCTTCCCTGTTACCCCCAATACCTCGCCCTCCCTGAAGAAAATATCTTCAAACTCCGCTTGTAACGACTTTCTCCAGTCCTCCACCCTGTTCACCGCTCCTATCCGCACCCTTCTTTCTCTCGCGACCCCTATACATCCAAATTTCCTCTTTCCCAGCCTAATACTCCAAGCTCCTCACGGTTTCTAATGCTTACCCCTACCTGTCCTAACAGATCGCACCCTATTATGACTTGGTACTCCCGGTCATGCTCTCTACCACATGCACCTTTAGCTCACCCTTTTTCCCTGCCCACCGATCAAGCGTAATTGTCGCTTCCCCTTCTACCTTACAGGGACCACCCAGAGTGATTAGCTGGCAGCCACAGTTTTGTATCCGGAGTACCCTCTCGCTCCCGCACACTTTCCCCAACGCCCCGAGTCAAGATAGTACTCGAGCTCCCTGTGTCCACGAGACACTTCACTCCCCCGTCTACTTCAATAATCGGCAACCAGCATGGCTTACCTCGATATTGTTGCAGGTTGCTGTGCGGTCGCCTCTCTGCTGACACCCTTCTCAGATGCCGCCTCGCTTCCTCCTTACCGCCGTCGCTCGTCGTTGCTCGCTCCGTTGGCTGCTCCTGCCTCCTTCGCCTCCACTGCTGGCTGGTTCATCAGTCTCCGTTCCCGACGTCCCGACTCCTCGGTTGCCTCTTCCGAAGATCCGTCCTCTGCTGCATCCTAGCTCGTCTTTTCAACTTTTGAGCGTTCACCTCCATTGGCTCGTCTAGAGGTCTCTCTCTCCTGCGAAACATGTATGGGCACTGTCTGGCAATATGCCCTTCGGTCCCGCACTTCGAAACATCTAGTGCGCGGACATTGTGCTACCAAATGTGGTTTCCCGCACCCGTGACATTTTCTGTCTTCCCTCCGGGGTCCATTCCTAGGCCTGGACTGTCCGGATCTTCTCTCGCCCGTCGTGGCTTTTTCTCCGTTTGTTTTTTCCTCTTCCTCCACCCTATCTGGGCTGTCCGGGTCGTCTATCTCACTCGGGTCCACCCTGGTTCCTCTACTCCATCCGCGTCTCTTCCTCTCTTGCACTCAGATCTATCATTTCTTGGGCACACTCGAGGAACGATCGCTCTCTAGGCAGTCCGTCCCTCCTCCCAGTCTCCTTAGCCAACTGAACCTTGAGTATTGTCGAAAGGAATTCCATCCTAGCTTCGACCTCTCCCACACTCATGGTTTCACGCATTTTCTCAGTTATGCGGTTGTACTTCGCCACTAGTACCCCCGCATACTGTCCTCTTGTCTGGCGTTGGGACCGACGCTCCCTGAACATTTGAAAGATATCTTCTTCCGGCGTCCATCGGCCCCCTCCGAAAGCCTTCTTCAAACGCTCCTTGATCACTGGCCATGGTGTCTCCTCGTCCGCTTGGATTTGGTTGAGATGTTCCTCCTCACTCGGCACACGAGAGCTGCCTTCAGTGCTTCCGCGTCTCCCAGGTTCACAAGGTCCTCCGCCACCTTTGCTTCGATTCTTGACATGAGGCGGTCTCCACCTTTCAAGAAGTGATTAAGCTCACCTACCTCGCCCCCGAATCGTTCCAGGTCTGCGATTGCTCTCCGTAGATCCTGCGTGGTCGCTGCCCTTATCTTCATCCACTCCAATGCATTGGCGTGCGCCTCTGCCAATGTGTCCCTAGGTAAGGGAGGGATCTCCTGTATCTGAGGTATCTGCGGTACTTGAGGGATCTGAGGTATCTGCGCTATCTGAGGCATTTCCTGAGGTTCCGGAATTTCAGGTGCGTTTAACACTCCTGGTCGAATCAAGCCCTCTGTCAGCATCTCGCCTTTTCCTTATGACTAGGAGAAGAAGAGAAAAAAAATGAAAAGAAAGAAAAAAAATTTTTACTTCCGTGTTCTCCTGACGTTGTCCCGGGTTTCGGCACCAGTTAAGCGTCGTCGGACTTTAAAAATAAAAAAAAAAGGAAAAAGGATCGAGAAACAACACTCACGGCTTCTGAATAAACACTGCTTTATTCGTTCAATAATCTGCCTTATATACAATCGTTATGTTTATTTACATTACAAGATGGTATTAATGCTGATATCGCCAGTCTCCGGTCTTTATCTTATATATATTTAAATATAAGAGGAATATAAGTAAGAGTATTTGTTTCAGTGATTTGAAATCACTGAAACAAACACTCTTATTATATACCTCGAAAATAAGTATCTCCGTTAGGATAAATGAAGATTATAGGAATATTTTATACTAAATTGTTTATTTGTTTATGGTTTTCTGTATATCAAGCAATTATATATAAATAAATCCAATCTCTTGTTGACTATGTTATTTTTGTATCAGAATTTTACTTTGGTAAATAGAGAATACATTTATTATGGTAATATGTTCTCTCTTATTCAGCCTATGCTCGTTTTAAATACCAGTGAAGTGGTTGAGTGAGAAGCGCAGGCATCTCCTAAGCTTCGCTTTTCCCTTCACAAGTGGGTGGACACGATTGGTTTGGAGTTTCCCAGGCTGATTATAAATATTGTGTATGCTTATAAGTTATTATTAAAAAAACACTTTATTCAGAAATATTACAATTTGTCACAGTTAAGGACACTTATAATAGAGTTCAGAGATTGCATTCATACCGTATATACAAAAATATAAATAAATAAAGTAATAACAAAAGAATAAGAAGAAAGAACAAAAGAGTAAAGAAAAAAAAAATATATATATACACATAAGTAAATAAAAATAGAAATAAAAGTAAAACAAACACCTTATATAAAACATACATTATTTACAATTTGCCAGGTGATCTCCGAACCAATCCTTTCCCCTCCACATGTGGAGGGAAAAGGGAGGCTTAGGAGATCCCTACGCTTCTCCCTCAGCCACTTCACTGGTATTTTAAACCAGCGGATGCTTATAAGTATGCTTGTGTCTAAGATCTTTTCTTTACTTTAAGTACATTTTATTTTTACATATTTATGTATATATATTTTTTTTCTTCTCTCCTTATAATATTTTATTTTGTTCTTATTTTTACGTATTATTTTGTTATTAGTTTATTTATTTATAATTCTCTAGATGCTGTGTGAATCCTCTCTCTGAACTCTATTATAAGTGTCCTTAACTGAGCCAGACTGTAATGTTTATCAATTTTATTTACAACTGTATTAAAGAAATACATCTAGTAAATTTCTACAAATGTATATAATAAAGTGAAAACACTTGTTGAAAACATGTAGAAACTACCGACTGGTAGCACTCTAATAATATGTCTACATTAGTAGATCGCGGGGCCATCTTCTTTTCAAACGCCTCGGAGGGTAATCTGGAATTGAAGAGGAAGCAAGGTTAGAAACGAGAGAGTTGGGATGGTTCTGAAGTTTATTATGGAAGGATAGGTATCTGGATTGGGCCAAATCTGAAACATGATTTTTAAAGTCATAGATTTTAAAGTGTATATGAGTCTTTTGTAATTAACTGAAAGCTTATACCGTTTGTTTAGTGAGTGCTTGAGTACTACTCAATGAGTAATTAGAAACATGGAGCGGTTTCTTGTCGTTTCTGTCTGGTTTGAGGATTCCAAGTTAAACGTTTGTCCAAGTGGAGTCCAAGGTATCGGATTCGTTCAACAGGGATAAGTGGGGTATTATTAAAGGATACTGTAGGACAATAAGTCATAGCTTTACGACAAAGGGTAAAGGCGATTTGATGGGATTTATTGGAATTTATTTTAATCCTCCAATTTTAAAACCATTTTTCAAGGTTTGTGATGTGTGATTGTTTGAAAAGTTTGGGATGCAATAGTTGGATCATTATTAACAGATATGATACAAGTGTCACCGCTATATGTGGTAATGACAGTGTTAGGATGGTTTGGGATGTCAACTGTATAAAATGTATAATGAATAGAACGTAGTATGTGTAATTAGGTCATGTGAGATGAATATCCAGTTCTGCTTCAATAGAATCGATTCGAGTGGAATGAAGGATATCGGGATTATTGTTGACCAAACGCAAGACCAAGACGAGACCGATGCAGTATTGGTCTTGTTCTTGCGTCAACAATCCATCGTTTTGGTCTTGGTCTTGCACACTTAGTCTCGGTCTTGCGCAAGAGTCTCCCAATCTTATTTGACATATAGAAATATATATGTCGAATAAGATATTACAATTTGTTATTTTTTAATCTTTATTTTAGTTTATTCAACTGAAAAACTAGTTTCTCGAACTGTAAATTTGAGAAAACTTCAATATTATTAGACTTTCTGCGAGCAAAATTATATTTCAATTTTTTTTTTAATATTTTAAAATAATGTTTATTTTATTTATTGTACATAAAGTGTGAATGTGATCTCTGAACACTATTATAAATATCATTTGAGACAGAATGTAATACATTCCAATAAAAAAAAAAATTATATCAAACAGGACTCAGGACTTCAATATATAATTCAATATCAAATTATTATATCTTAGCTTATTCTTAAACGCTAAGACACATAAGACGCTTAAAAAAAGAAACAAAAAAACACACTCCCAAATAAAAAAATTACATTATGGATCCCTGTTATGTCAAGTGTGTCATATCATACAATTATTAGGGGAATTCAGGATTTCATTGCATCCTAATTCATTAACATACACACCGCTAAGTTCCTAGTCTGATGAGCTATATTGTCTCCTTTAGTTTCCAGTTATTTATCAGAACTTGGCCGGTTAGAACGGTACAACCACGAAGTAAGCGATGCACTCAACCGAAATTGTGCCGTTTCAAATAATTCACAACAATCGGGATGATGGACTTCCCCCCCCCCTCCTCCTCCACTCCCGAACTCCGCCAACTGTCGGCGGCCATTACTGTCAGGTAGGGTCCACTTCTAAATTGAAGTGCTACTCTCTTCTTATGGATCATTTGCCAACTCCTAGTGACTACATTAATAACTAATTCTCACATATATATACATATAATGAATTTCCCATATTAGACCTTAATGACCAGCCAATTTCCTTCTACTCCCTTGTTAAAAATTTAGGATTTTTCATAGATCAAACGCTCTCCTGGAACTACCATATTTCTCACATTTCCCGTAGGACAATGTCTACCCTTAAACAATTGCATCGCTTCCGCCATCTCCTAACTAAACATACCCGTAGACTCCTAATTTCCTCTCTCATCTTCCCCCACTTTGACCACTTGGTGTGTGGTGTATGATGGCCTCTCGGTGGAGCTCCGTGATATACTGAAAAGATTAATGAATAGCTGCGTAAGATTTGTTATCGGTGCCCCGAGGAACTCCCATGTCTCTCACCACTACACTGAGTTAAGGTGGCTCTTCCCTACCTTTAGAAGACAATATTTCCTAGGTACGTTCCTCTATCAAATCATCAACAACCATCGTCCTTCTTACGCCTACAACCTTCTCCAATTCAAGTCCTCAGTCCATTCCCTTTCAACAAGATCTCGACCTTCTAACCTCTACATCCCTTCGCACAGATCTGCCTCATTTCAGAATTCCTTTATAGCTCGCGCTGTCAATTTCTGGAATTCTCTACCTATCAAAATTCGGCATTCCCCCTCCATATCCTCATTCAAATCCTCCTATCCCAAAAACAGTCAGATACTTGCTAAACTTTCGATATTATACATTTCTATTCATCATCAAACGATAGTACTATTCTATACTGTGAACTTCACTAGGGATATTACAATATCTTCCGGCTCTTAATGCCACTGACCGCATCTATTGTTTTTTATTATTTTTTATTGGTATATAATTAAATCTGTACCTCTAGCATTTGACAATGATGAGTCTACACATTAATCATTATTTAAAGACACTGATATTTTATATTGTCAGCTTTGTCTTTTCTTTGTTAGTAGAAACACACCTCATTTTAAAGAAGAACTCAATGTATTTTTTTTATTTTATTTTTCAAAAGAGTATAATTATAATTTTTCCTACTGTACATAGTCTTAAGTGTTTTATCATAGTTTTAAGTGCTTTCTATATAGATTTTTTTTTTATACAACTTGTTTAACTAATATTTTCTTTACTTTATCTTTTTTATTATTGTTTTATTTTGGCCAGATCTAGTATTTTAATTATGTTCTATTTTGTTATTCTAAAGGGACTTTGTCCCAGAATAAAGTTATTTTCTATTTCTATAAATAAATACCTCATCATATAAATAAATATCCATAGTATAAACACTAGCGGATCCAGCATTTAATTTTGGGATGCTTCAGCCCGATAGCGTATATATATATATATATATATATATATATATATATATATATATATATATATATATACACACGCTATCGGCCTGAAGCCACCCAAAATTAAATCCTGGATCCGCTAGTGTTTATATATATATATATATATATATATATATATATTATAACGATAATTACTCTGGAAGAAAAAGAAACTTAGCTGCCTATATGAAATGGCGTTTAAGTGGTTCTTGAAGTCCTATTAAATGTTATTACCCTAAAAATTATATTTTTGGAGATAAGTTCTTAGTATTGTTTCATGGTTATATTTTACCTTTTTCGAGGGAGAGGAGGCGGGCTTCAGCCCGAAAGCCCCCCCCTCACCACCACTTAGATCCTCCTGTTCATATAAACGATGGGTCAATTTTCAGCTGGAAAGTAGGAAATCCAATTTTTTTTTTTTTTTTTTTTTTTTATGAACCGAAGACAAAAAAATATTTAAATTAAGTAATTAAAGATTGCATCACTGTAAACTGGAAGAATAAACGCAAATTAACAACAAGTGTATTTAGGCAATTATGTTTATTACAACACGCCACAGATTATGGAAACACAAGAAATAAAAGCTTTGCAACAAATAATTATAGTCATTTTTGCTGAAAACACCTGTAATTTTATGTGTCTGGATAAAAAAACACATCGTTTGTTTGAAAAACTGAACTGAATTTTAAATTTTTGCCTGATAAACCTCAACTTCATTAATATGGACTTCAAGCTCATGAAACGAGAAAGTTTTTCTACTGTAGTACAGTTGGAGAATGACAAAACAAAATCAACAATAATTTCTGATTTTTTTTAAACCGAACTTTGCTTAGTTTAACCGCTCAAAAGTCTTATTTAAATAGTTTTAACAATAAAAAAAAATCTATTTTCATTTTAATCTGTGGCTCTAGTGCCCTCCTTCAGCCTCCACTGGCTTTTAATACTAGTGATGCGGCTGGAAAAGTGGCACTGGGATCTCTGGAGTCCTGCTTTGCTTTCCACATGTGGGGAGAGAAGCCTGGCTCGGAGATTCCTGGGCGAATGTATATATTGTATATAGGTATGAATGTGTTTAGAAGTTGTTATTTTATTTTGTTTGTTTATTTATTTATTTATTTTTTTTAATTTTATTTATTAACTTATTTTTTTTTCCTATTGATTTACTTTTTTTTATAAGTATTATTTATTTACTTCTTATATTTATAGTTACTTCTGTATTACTTGTATATACTGTATGAATGAGAACTTCTAGCCTTAATACTTATAGCCCTCCAACAGTGGCTGATTGTATTATTATAAAAAAAAAAAAAAAAAAAATTTCATTTCAAGAAAATTTAGTCTAGTTTGCAGTGAAGCAATTGTTAATTGCCTAAAATATTTCTTTAGTTATCGCTTCCTATTCAACAAAATGCATAGCATGACTTACTTAAAACAACAGAAAATTTGTCTGATGAACATTGGCCCCTTTTTTATATGAACATTTTTTGTATTTCTTGAGATCTGCTATAATTTCTATAAAAATTTCCCTGTGAATACATATCAGAGCATATATGCATACATAAACACTCTGTAGCTATTAATGCGAATGTTAAAGCATTCAATGATAAGATTTTAAAAATGACATATGATTAGTATTGTAGTACCGTTTAAGATTGTAATTTGAGACTGTGCGGAAACATCAGGCGTATATGTTTTGTTAAAAAAGTGGAATAGGCTAAATCTGGACACTTGACGTTTTTCGAAAACAAATAATCAGTAAAAAATTAATAATAATGTCCTTTCAAGACCTGGATTTAGATACCGATAAACGTATCTTTTTTTTGTATGTTTTTGTAATGTTAAAAACGCATGAATCTAGTTGAATTGCCTATGTAGTGTATGCCTAAAATACTTTTAAAATCATTATGCAGACGAAATCATCAATCGCCAAATATCGAATTTTGCATCTCTAGTAATTAATTAAAAAATTGAAATTAAAGACAAAAAGTTCTCTTCATCATTGTGACGTGTTTTCACTGAAAATATCATGTTTCTCAATACTTTAAGCCAAAAGCTCTATTTTAATATAAATATTAGCATTTTAAAAATAATTTTCCTAATTTTGATTAATACTTTTGGATTAGTGAAGTTTCAATTTATGACACATAAAAAAATGTCGCAACTAGAGCTTATCAAGTAATGAAGTTAAATCCCCTTCCAAGTACCTTTATCCCCGTCAGCAGTTTGTTATTTGATTAGTGTTTAACTTTTCCAGTTTACAAGTTGTGAACTGGCAAAGGTTCGGATTGGATAATAAACTAAAGAAGGCTATTTAACTTTTCCTCGGTTACTTAATTTTGAAAGGGCTTTCCTTTGTCTTATATAATAATTCCCTAATAGCCATTGTTGTAATAAATTTTTAATTGTACCTAAATGTACATTATTTTCTATTATTTTATCTATTATATATACTTTTTTTTGTAATATCGACATATATATATATTTCTTTTTTATTTATTTAGAAATATAATAATCAGTCACGAGGACAATAATTATAGTGAGATATGAACACATTTACACAATATATACAAAAACCATTAAATTAACAAAAGTAAAATAATAACTAAATAATAATCAAAAACTATGTACAATAAAATATATATATATTTTTTTTTATTTCTTAATGATATTTACAACTGTATAAAAGAAATACATTTATTAAATTTGAACATATGGGTATAATGACGTGAAAACACTTGTTGAGAAACTACCCAATGGTAGCACTCTAATGATATGCATGCATTAGGAGATAACGGAGCCATCTACTTTTCAGACGACTCGGGAAGGTTATCAGGAATTGAGGAGGAAGCAAGGTTAGAAACGAGAGGGTTCGGATGATTCTGAAGTTTATTATGGATGGATAGGTACCTGGATTGGGCTAGATCTGAAACATAAGAATTATTAAGGTCATTATCAATGGTTTTATTTGTAACAAAGTAGGGAGCATTAAGGATTTTAGAAGGATTTCGGATTGCAAGAATTGGATACTAGAGGAATTCGATGGTTTAGCGGAGCCTCATATCTCAACTCCGTAGGTCCAAATAGGTCTTATTGTAACCATGTATATGAGTCTTTTATAATTAACTGAAAGTTTACACCCTTGTTTAGTGAGTGCTTGAGTACTACTCAATGAGTAATCAGAAATGTGGAGCGGTTTCTTGTCGTTTCTGTCTGGTATGAGGATTCCAAGTTAAAAGTTTGTCCTAGTGGAGTCCAAGGTATCGGATTTGTTCAACAGGGATATTATTAAAGGATACTGTAGGACAAGAAGTCATAGCTTTAGGACAAAGTGTAAAGGCATTTGATGGGATTTATTGGAATTTATTTTATTCCTCCAGTTTTGTCACCATTCTTCAAGGTTTGTGATGTATGATTGAAAAGTTTGGGATGCAATAGTTGGATCATTATTAACTGATATGATACAAGTCATATAACTGATATAACACTGTCATCACTATATGTGGTGATGACAGTGTTAGGATGGTTTGGGATGTCAGCTGTATAAAATGTATAATGGATAGGACCTAGGATACTACCTTGAGGAACGCCAGCAGACTGGGAAAAGAAGGATTAATAGGCATTGTTGTGATTTACTTTAATGTATCGATCAGTAAGACAGGGACGGATAATTAAAAAGTATGCAGTAGATAGGAATTTCCGGAGTTTGTACAGCAGTCCCGGGTGCCAAACTCCATCAAATGCCTGTTCAATATCGAGAAAGATTCCCGTACAGTACATTCCGCGCTCCAATGCTGAGGAGACTACGTCTACCACACTATGGCATATCTGGATATATAGTGGAATGGGAAGTAAGGAATCCAAATTGGTGATCTGGGATTATGTGATTAGAATTTAGAATGGGGTATTGGCGTTTTAAGATGAGTTATTCCAGGATTTTGCCCATGACGGGTAAAAGAGAAATAGGACGGTAGGAGGATGGGTATTCTGGTAGCTGTTTGGATTTGTGAATCATTTTGACAATAGATAGTTTCCAAGGATCAGGAAAATATGAGGATCGGAGTACAGCATTATATATATATATATATAGGATGGCTTTAGGGTCTGGGATGTAATTAGGTCATGTCCAGGAGGTTTTCGGGAGGATAAATTTTGAATGATCTTGGATATTTCTGTGGGATGAAATGCTTTAGATGAAAGGGACATTTGGAGATGAATATCCATTTCTGCTTCAATAGAATCGATGTGAGTGGAATTAAGGATATAAGGATTATTGTTGACCAAAAGCAAGACCAAGACGAGACCGATGCAGTATTGGTCTTGTCCTTGCATATGTGAGAAATTCGTGTATATGAGTCTTTTGTAATTAATTGGAAGTTTAGAGCGTTTTTCTAGTAAGTGCTGAACTTATCGGAAACGTCGAGCGGTTTCTTGTCGTTTCAGTCTGGTATGAATACTAAAAAATAAAATATCCTAAAGATAAATAAATTAAAAACACAGTCATACCTATATAAAATATGTACAATCAAACAGGGAATCCCAAGCCAGGCTTGTCCCTCCAGCTATAGAGGGAAAAGCAGGACTCCAAGAGATCCCTGCGCTACTCTCTCAACCGCGACACTGGTACTAAAGCCAGTGGAGATTGAGCGAGAGTGCTTTAGCAAACTACACTCATGTCTTGAATGGCCATTGCCAGAACTCCAAGTTATATATTCTGCTTTGCTCTCCATGGATTTCTATCCATGTAACTCTATAGGAGTTATAATGTATCAACCAATTTTGTTTAGTAAGAAAAACATATTGCTAGTTGTATTAAACGATTAAATTACAAAAACCAAAAGATGCTTCCAGTAAAGTAAGCCAAGTAAATTTTTGTCATAAAAAAAAAAACGATTCGGATTCGTTTCAAGCGTTTTTTAAAATTCTTAAATACAAATTTGTTTTTAAATCAAATAATATGAATTTTTGGACTTGATTTAATTTTTGGTTTTGGGAAGATTTTTTTCCATGGCGTTTAATACAGCATATATAACTCCTTAGCATGTACTCCTGATTTAACGTCACTACAACCGTTGGATAGCTGAATTACTGCTCTTGCAAATCATATCAATAACTTTTAGATTTTACGCCATTATAAGGAGTAAATAAATAAATATTCCTCAAACTTTTTGATTTTATATCTCCATTTCTAATTTATCTGTGGGATTCTGGTTTGTACCTTTTCGTATAACTTATAGAGCTCTAAATCCATTTGAATTGATTGAGTCATGTTAAAGTTATTACAATTTTTATGATTTACGAATGAAAAAAAATATAGAAAATAATTTTATTTTTCGATTGCTATTAAAATCCCTATTTTAGAGTTTTTCGAGTTACGAAATACAAATCTCAAATATGTTTCTCCTAAAAGAAATATTTGAACCCACTTTCCCTCTTCAGTCGGTTCAATTTTGTTTTTCAATATTCTAATCATACCATAAGAGTGGGTTACCAAGATTTGGTCCGAAAATGAGAATAAAGCGTATATTGCACATATTTATAATCACTAATATTTTTTTCGAATTATTGCATCTAGAAATCCCAGCAGAACATAGGTGATCATTATGAAAATGTTCAAATTTTATAAAATATTTTTTTCTCGGCTCCTAGGGCGCAATGGCAAGAACACTCAGACATGGGACACCAAAAAACGTTTCATTGGAATCCATGACCCCACGTCCGTATCCTCTCCTTGTAACATGTACAATTACTTAATATATCCTTTTCACGCTCAATCAGCTCCATTAGCTTCTTATTATTATAATAAAATAATATAAAAAAGATGTATATATCCTATTTATTTTTTATTTTAAATGAATATTATAAAAGAAAAACAACCCTCTCCTGAACTGAGAAAATTGCCTAGAGCAGACATGTCGGCTTTTCACTTTTCTCCGGCTTATCCTCAATATTTAACAAAGACGGCCATCTTTGTTTTTTATGAAAAATTCTATCGAGTCGAAGAGTGAGCTACAAGCTAAGTTTATATAGACAGAGGGAAGAGCAGTACTCAGCATACATCAACGAGGAGTGTGTTCATCCAAAGTCTTGCGCTCTTCGCACTCAACGAAATCGCTTCTATAAAAGATTCCTGTTTAATGCACGCTAAAGAACCCGGTATCAATGTAATAATCAGTAGGTGAAGTGAATAAAAACTAGTACTTACTAATCTATATTACTCAACTAATTTATTTTCAAGTTGATTTATTATCAGCCAATTTTACACCAATTTTTAAAATTTTGTCAACTTAAAGACATCACAGATAATTACGACGTTTCGGCTCGTTGAGCCATTTTCTAGTCTAAATTTTTTTTTACAATTTACAATCATATTTAAAACATTACATATTTCAACATATAGAGATTCTTTTTATATACCTAAATACCCATCATGTAACTGTCCTTTTCACTTATGCGAATTACATGAGTCCACTCATAATATTTTTTTTTTATTTTTGTCATGTCCACCTTTAATTATTTTATAACATTATTATTACTCAATTATTTCTTATTAAATGATTCAATTAAGTTAAAATTACCTTATCATGTGTCACCGACATGTCATCAGTCTCATTTCTATTCAGTGACTGGTTATTCTTAAGGGAGTAAGGGAAGACTATTTATTTTAAAACATATACAATGTTGTTTCCCAATATTATATGCGGATCTATTTTAAGTAAAATTAGCTAATTCATTTCAAATTTTTATTTTTTCAATTGAACTCGCGTAAAATGTATTCATATTATCCACGTCTGTATGATTATTTACCGACTTTTTTTAATTTTTAGTTATGTATATTGCTTCCTTTTTTCTACGTTTATTCGTATTACTTTCATTATGCAGGATTTTGGCGTTTTTGAAATCAAATTCATGTTTTGTTTGCATAGTATTTTGAGAGAGTCCGGTAGCTAATTTAATTTTTGTGTTTTTTTGAATTACAATTTTGTTTGTGCTGTTTTAGCCTTTTTCAAACCATTGTGATGTTTGTCCAAAATATGATTTTTTGTTGCAATTTTACAATTTTTACATTATTTTATAAATAATATTCGTTAATTTATCGATGGGTATTTTATCTTTAGTTTTGGAATAAATTGTATCTATTTTATTAATTAGTTTGCTTGCAAATTTAATTTCATTTACATCATATTGTTTAAATGTTCTTTCTATTTTATCCGTTAAATTTCTAATATATGTGACGCTAAAATATTTTTTAGGTTGTTTGTTTTTATCATATTTTTCATTTTGTGTCTTATTGTCATGTATATCGTTCCTGGAAGGTTTTTGTTTTACTGCATTTTCAGTTTTAAAATAATTTGTTATTAAATTCGGTTCTTTATTAATTTTATCATTTTGGTTTACTTTCTCGCTTTTATCATCACTAATCTTTTATCACTTTGTTACTATTGTCATTTTTCAATTTCAAAAATAAAAATTTGAAATGAATTAGCTAATTTTACTTAAAATAGGTCAGCATATAATATCGGGAAACATCATTGAATATGTTTTAAAATAAATAGTCGTCCCCTACTCCTTTAAGAATAACCAGTCACTGAACAGAAATGAGACTGATGACATGTCGGTGACACATGATAAGGTAATTTTAACTTAATTGAATCATTTAATAAGAAATAATTGAGTAATAATAATGCTATAAAATAATTAAAGGTGGAAATGACAAAATAAAAAATTTTATTATGAGTGGAGGCATGCAATTCGCATAAGTGAAAAGGACAGGTACATGGTGGGTATTTAGGTATATAAAAAGAATCTCTATATGTTGAAATATGTAATGTTTTAAATATGATTGTAAATTTTAAAAAAATGTTAAGACTTGAAAATGATCCAACGAGCCAAAACGTCGTAATTAGATGTGATATCTTTAAGTTGAGAAAATTTTAAAAATTGGCTGATAATAAATAAACTTGAAAATAAATAGTATATACCGAAGAAGAAGTTGAGAAATATTGTAAGCTAATCTATTTTTAAGTATTCATTATTGTTTTTTTTCTATTGCCTCTACATACCTTTTAGATCTACTATAGAGGCATCATTATCATGTAAAGACTTATTGATGAATTCCTTCGATATACATGTCCCGCCCATCTTAATCTTCTGGCCTCCATTTCATCAAATGAGATTGACGAGTTTATGAAAGATGTTCTTTATTATTAATTGGTAAATGGTTGACTGTCGTGGATAATGAAGAGAATAGTTGGGATGGTCAGTCAAAAAAGAAGGCAAAAATAAATGATAATATTTATTTTTACATATGCCGACGTTTCGACCTGAAGTTTACAATATCTCAATTTTCTATCTAACTCCATTCTCAATTTCTTAATTTTAGTATTTATTTTCATTTCCTATATAACTTCATATTTCTTTTTTATGTTTTACATTTTATTCTAAGATTCACATTTTAACACTTATGTCACCCTTTTTGATTATGCTTACTTCATGATTCCACACTTTATAACGGTTATTATTATTTATCTCTTAGTTCTTACTATTGTCATTATTCTAACAATTTCATTTTACTTTATTTTTTTTTTTTACCATCACTACTTATGTTTCTCATACCTTGTTATCTGGTTATTTTCTTAGCCCTGATGAAGGCCTGAACTTCAGGTCGAAACGTCGGCATATGTAAAAATAAATATTATCATTTATTTTTGCCTTCTTTTTTGACTGACCACCCCAACCATTCTTCTCTTCGTTGTTTATTATTATTTCTCCATGTGTTAGTACTCTGATTCCAGATTGCTCCGGTTATTCTACTGAAGATTTTCAATACTTCTTTTTAGGATAATGGTTACTGTATAGAAATTATTGACAAAATTTAGAGTAAATAAACTTTACAAGGACTTTCTAGGCACAGTTGTGGTTTTCCTGTTCTCCAAGAACTTATTTATAAATTCGTTCAATGAAGAACAAAAAACAACTTTTTAGATTTAGTAAATGCTATTTTTAAAATAACACTATGCTCAGAAAATAGATCAACCCAGGGGTCTCCAAACTTTTTAACCCCCAGACCACATTGAGACCTACACTAAGTCCCACGGGAAATGGATTGTGGTAAAAAAAAAAAAAAAAAATAGTCATATTAATCACATCATAATGCCACTTCAATTGTGATACGAGATTTCCAAGAGAAACAACTCGTGCAATAAATTTTGTAGTAACATCGTGTTTGAGTGATTAAGTAAATTTTATATTTTTACGTAGTTTTTAAAATTTTACCATGTAAGCAAAGAAACTTACGCGGGACGTAGTTTAGAGACCCCTGGATTAACCAAGGTCCTTTTATTCATGTAATCATTTATGAAAATAAATTAGGTAACATGAGTATTGTGCAGGAATGAATGTGAGTAGGCGTCCAGAATTCGTACATAAGTAACCTGTGAGTACTTAGTAGTTAAATAAGTATTTACTACAATCGTATTGAGTTAAATTTTTCGGAATTTTCTCAACTAGAAGCAGTTTTTAAAATATAAAACGAGTTTTTTTTTATTCAACGCACTCATAAGAAGTACATAAATTGCCTAATTAATACTAATATATAATTATGACTAGTTTTTATTCACTTCATCCAATGCCACTTCTTAAATATATGTTCTTTCTTATTAATATAAACCATCGCTAAGTCATTTTCTCTTTTTAACTGTAAAACTGGTGATGATGATTGGGTTTTCAAGAACCTTGTTTGGAATTGTAATTTTCCGAATTAGCCAAAAAGCGGTATCGGCATTGGAGTGCTGTTTCCAGCGGCACCTCGGACTTGGAAAGCAACAAAGGAACGAGGTAGACTTTCATTGTTAAGTCTATCCAGAAAGTTGGCCGAAACTTAAATTGGCTTCCTTTGCAACTACTGGTTCTAATTCAGACTCTATAGTAGGTTTCTGTAGGTGGAGGAAATTATTTTTTCCCAAGATTTTTCTCCAGATTATCCATCGGTCAATGCTGCCTTCAACTCTCTGGGTCTATAATGTACGTCCGCGTAATGGGCCCGAAGTACAAAAAATTCAAAGAAGTTGAATATGCATAAAGCTATATTTGTGTTTGCGGATATGAGCTAACAGGAATCCGAAGTTTTACAGCATGAAAACTTTCGGGGTTCCGCAAAACAATCTTGCTTTTGATCATTGTTTGTTATATTCCTTCGTTTTCAATTAAGTCCTTCAAATTTAAATTGTATAATGTATCGTTGATCTCAGTGGTCCCTTACTAGTTACAAGCTTCCATATGACCTCAAGTCAGTAGTAATTAAACACAATGAAACAATGTCTACCCTAATATTAATATCCTCCGCCGAACTTCGCGAAACTTTCAGTTAGTGTTGCCCAAAATCGGTCTCGGTTGTGCATTTCGCACTTTGCAAGACCAAGACCAAGACCAGGAAATCGATTTTTTAAATAAAAAATTAGGGCAAAATAGTTACTAATAGTTGACAATCTTAGTTACTATGTTTTAATAATTGGTATAACCCATATACTTTTGCATTTAACTCCTCTAATTTTTCATTCGGGCTTAGTTAGGTTTCTCCTAATTTATTACAAAACCATGTATTCGGTATGGATGATTTTATTTTTGCCAAAGTCTGGAGCATTGAGAATTTTACGAAGGATTTTGGAATGTAAGGATTGAATACGAGAGGAATTCGATGATTAAGTGGTGCCCCTTAATTATAATGATTAAGTGCAAATAAGCTTTATTATAGTCACATGTATGTGTCTTTTTTAATTAATTGAAAACTTAGATCGTTTGTCTAGTAAATTTTGGAGTAGGCGGAATCGTCGAACGGTTTCTTGTCGTTTCAGTCTTTTCGAATATCCTGTCTATTCACTCATTAATGCCTTTTTTCGACGTTTCTTTGAATAAATAATATACGATAACTCGGGTTTTTTGTAAGGCACCTCGGAGATGGAATTTGTTTCATGTTGAGTTCGTCAAAATAGAAATGATAAGGCATTTGACGCACCCTAAAACAAAAGACTTCTAACAAACCTTCCACCAGAGGACAAGGAGATATCGATAGTTTATAGTGTATTGGTAGTAATATTTTGAAGATAGCAGTATTGATCACGTATTTGTTTTTTTCTTTTTTATACGAAATCCTAGGACAAATCTCGTACAGTTACTTATTTCTTACTTAATATGTGCACATAGGCTTCAAATGTGGCATAAAGAAAGTATTCTACTAAAGGAAGAACACTCGAGTGTTGGATTTATGACTTCTCTAGGGTAGAGAGAAACGCGAAACCCTTTTCATGTGGTTTAACAAAATCATGTTACCAGTGGCTTCACTTAAGACTGCTGTAACCCTGTGTACCTCACTTTCTTCCATAATAAATTAAAAATTTTATCCTAAATCCATACGCAGAACTTTATCTCGCTACTGTTTTCAAATTCACTCTCAAACATACTGATTGGAGTATAATTATGCTTTGGCGGTCAAAAAAGAGCTATGAGTCGCGTGCATGGGATAATTCCTCGAATCGCCTAGGAAGAAGGCGTGAGAGATGCTTTAAAGAAACGGGAATCGGAATGGAACAGGAGCGGTGAGTTGGGGGAAAGAAGCCCACATGGTCCAAGCTCCATAAAAGGCAACTTTATACTGCTTAAGCGGTAAGGAGGAAGATTATTATGGTGACAGGCACTTAACCTCGTAACATTTTTCGAACTCACTCTAAAACATACTAATTATAATTATGCTTACAATAAATAAGTAATTAATGCAAAAGACTTTTTTTTTCATTAGATTGTAATTTCTATGCACTACGCTCCTACCCCAAAAGCCTCTACGCCCTAATGCGCCACTACATGTTTCAATAGAAGAACGTTTATTTGATTTATTTGATAAAAGTATTATCAACACAGATCTTTGATTAAAAGGGGCAGAAATGAATCTATTGTCGTAATTATGCGATGCGATCCTTAGCCTAGACCCTAAAAGTAGATCGAGCTGTTAACGATAAAAGTATTTGTAATAATAAAATAAACGAGAAAAAGTTGGACAGATAAATGAAAATGGTTTAGAGTTTTATAGCAGGATGAGTGGAGGCAGGGGAGGGGGAAGAGCTAGCACGGTTTTATAGCCCCCTGGTTAGCGCCTTCCTAAAAGCAACTCTCACTCACCCTACATTTTTATTAATAGCCTTTACTTTTCCCTTTATCCATAAATTGTTAGCCCATCCCCACCTTTACAATATTTTATGGTTCATATCAGCTCTATGTCCGAGTGGATTTTTCAAAACTTCCATATCCGATTTCTGTTGAATAAAAAGACATTTTAGCGGAGCACTAAATAGTCCACTATACGGATACCGTCGATGATATATATATATATTTTAATTGGTATATTCATAGTCTATATTTTTCAAAGTATTTGATATGATAGCAGTTTTACATTCAATTCGATCTCCGTTCATATCTCTTTGATTATCCATTAGATAAAAAAATACATAGTAGATAGAGAAAAAAATTATTTTTTTTTAGAAAATTAAGTTTATTCTGGGACAAGGTCCCTTATGAATAACAGATATGAACAAAAAATAAAAAAAAGTACATCTGGCCAAAAATTACATTAGTCAATATTAAAGAATATATAGTATCTTCAGTAAAATTAAATTAAAACAAGTAAAAATAACACCATTTTGAAAGAAAACAAAATAATAAAAACAAAACATTATTTAAATGAAAAGAGAACAAAAAAAATAAACATGGGTTAATTTTTAAATTAAAACTCTATCAATTTTTACAACCATTCACCTCAGTCAAAATCTGTTTCGCAATATTTATTTCATTGTATAACGTCATTTTGGGATGTGAGAAGGAATTGGTAAAGATGATATTTAAATGAGGACAAGGAAGAGGCATGGCGGATTTCAGAAGGCAAGGAATTCCAGAAGGCATGTTTACCGCCATGTTGCGGGATTTCGAAAATTCCGACAATTTCAATAAAAATGCTGCAGCGAACGATCTCCTCCGCCTTTTTCTTGGCAGCTGTGTACTTGTCCGGAGCAACTTGATAAGTCGTAGTTAGGCAGAGGACTTTCACTTTTCTTCTTTCCTCTACTGCCTTTTCGCATGCGTCTGTGAACCATACCTTAGCTTTTCGTTTCCTCTGAATACCGATCACTTCCTTAGCTGTTTCTTTAAGTCCTTTCTCTATTTCCTCCCACTGTTGGTCCACCGTGAGGCTCTCCGAATCCAAGGTTTCCAATTTATTTTTCACCTCCAGTTGGTATTTTATTTTTACTTCATGATTTTCCAAATTACGGACTTCATATCTCCTTCTTTCCACTCGATTCCCTGTTGTGTGAATTGTTTTCAATCTCTGACATAGTCTAATTCTAATCACAGAGTGATCCGAATCACAGTCTGCTCCACGATAGCTTCTTACATCTTGTATTGAGCTCTAATGTCTGTTGTCTACCAGCACATAGTCAATTTAGTTTTTCGCTCTTTTAGAGCTAACCCAGTTGTACTTGTGGGTATCCTTGTGTAGGAGCATTGTACTGCTGGTTACTAGACCTTTACCTGCTGCCAGACTGATACATCTCACTCCATTGTCATTGCTATCGTGAAGGGTTTGGGCTCCTATAATGGACCTGAATCGGGGTTCGTGTTCTATCTTTGCATTAAAGTCACCTATGACTAATTGTATGCCATGATTTATGAGCTTGGTCCACAACATTTTCCAACTGATCGTAGAAATCATCTTTCACCTCTTCATCTTTATCTTCGGTTGGTGCATATACATTAATTATCGTGATATTAAACCAACGACCTTTAACTCATAACTCGTTTATCGGAGTGAAGTTTATGATTGATTTCCTTGCCGTTGGACTAACTATAAATCCCGTGCCGGCTATCGCATTTTTATCTTTACTCCAGGAGTAGAATAGTATATGTCCGTCGATAATGGTTTCGCCACCATCTGGCCACCTTACCTCTTGAATGGCTGTTACCGGTATGTTATATCTTTTTTGTCTGTTGGGATTACAGATCATGTGGATCTTTTGCAGCCTTAACAAGCCTGCTCCATATGTGCCTGTCTTGGTCTATTTCTTTCCATTTATTTGTACGCATCTCCATTGCATCTTTGTTTATTCTATCTATACATCTGTTTTTGGTCTTCCACGTGTTCTTTTGCCTTCATATATATAGAATGAATGAAATCCCAGCCCACACCATTAAGGAACTACGTTGGAAAGGTTGGCTCTGGGAAAAACTACAGGCTGCATATCTTTCGTTTTTTCTTCTCCACACCCTTTCACGCCCGTCCGGAGATCGAAGAGCGAATCTTGACTCATCTATAAAATGTACAGCACTCTATTCGTCCATAGTCCAATGGCTGTGTTCTCGAGCAAAAGCCAGTCGTCTAACTCTGTGAGTTATGGTCAACTCTGGTCCTCTAACAGGACGAAAAGCCATTAATCCATACTCATTTAATCTTCTCCGAGCGGTACGTTCAGAAATTTGCACACCTTGAACTTCTTCGAGCTGATGAATCGCTTGAACAACGGTAAGGTGCCGGTTTCGTAAAATTCACAAAGTCAAAAACCAGTCATCCCGTGGTTCTGTTACCCTAGGCCGCCCAGAACCGGGCCTTCTATTGTAAGAACCAGTTTTCCGAAAACGCCTGACGGCGTCTCGTAAAGTTTCATATGGAACTCGGATGCGATTAGCCGCAAATCTAATGGAACGTCCATCTTCAATAAGTGCCACACCACGCGCAACATCCTCAGTACTAAGAGGCATTTTTAAACTTAATAATGAAAAAATTAAAAGCCGGAGACTAAGAATGTGCTGCAAGAAACGGCACTGAACTAATGATACTGAATAAACATTTTGATTCCATAGAAAGTAAACATTGGAATCTAGAATCATTTCATTGGATTAAGAATTAAGGGTTATTGTCCTCTATATTAACATTCCTAATTGAAAACAAACAAAAAGATTACCTATTTATTCATTAAAAACAATAGACCAATCCAAAGCAGAAATATTTTTAGATGAAAACATGAAAAAATCAAGTGGGTGGAATTGTTTGCCTGTTAGTGTATAATGTAATAGTATGGTCTCAGTCAAGTTCAGTTATAGGAATACTTTTATAATTGAGAATAATAATCAGAACTTTACAGGAGAGTCGACTGTTTTTTTTTTGGGGGGGGGGGGTTGAATGAGGGACGAACCGCAGTCAAAACAAGAGGTCTTGGGTGCAGTACTATGTGAGGAAGTACTGTTTCAAGGCCAACGGTTGTGCAGGGAAGTGATGGCCGATATCACACTCAACCGCCAGGTTTTCCCCCTTAATTTTTTTTATAATTAAGAGTACCCACTTTATAGAGGCTGAGTGTGCCCCAGGAGGGTCTCCTGATCCCAGGGTCGATCCACGGCTAATGAAAAATTACTAGTCATTAGCCGGATTCGAACCCAGGACCTTGAGCTCTGGAAGTCAGTGCTCACTCACTGAGCTACCCCGCTCCCTTCACTACAAGAAGATACTCCAAAATGAAGATATGAAGAAAGGTGCTGAAACAGGCAAATAAGAGGACACACACGGTGATGCAGAGCCACCTGATGAAGACGAGGTTGAGGCAGCCATTGCAAAATCGAAGAATAAAAAGCCGCCAGGACAAGATGGCATTCAAGCAGAGCTGGTGGTGGCTTCTGGTGGCTTCTGACTTCAACAAGGATCTTCACAATCTCATTCTTTCTATTTGTCAAAAAGGTATTATCTCAGGTCAAAAGGTATTATCTGCCAGATTCACCAGGGAAGATCAGCTGGAATGCAGCAACTACCGGGGTATTGTTCTCTCATTTACTTATAAAGTACTCTCAAATATTGAGATTGATTCCATATGCAGATAGAGAGATCGGAAAGTATCAGGCAGGATTTAAAAGGGGAAGATCCACTATGGACCAACTATTACATTGCAATTGACGTTAGAAAAATGCAAAGAGTATAAAATCGTAACCCAACATCTCTTTGTCGATTTAAAATCCGTATATGACAATGTTGTTCGACCGGAACTTTACCGGGCCCTAAAAGAAATGAACGTTCCGATAAAATTAGTGAAATTGTTTAAGATGACAATGGCGTGCTCAAAGTGTATGATTCGTGTGGATATAGATCTTTCTGACTCCTTTCTCACAAATTGCGGCATTAAGCAACGAGATGCTTTGCCTCCTTTTCAATTTTGCAGGGGATAAAGCGGTAAGAAATTCTGGAATCCAACTCCTATCAACACTGTTTAGCACTACAGTCCAGCTTCTGGGATACTAGGATGATTTCGATATTGCTGCCAGATCGGAATTGGCACTACGAAAATCATCCCTGGCTCTCTGGAAGGTGCTTCTAGAGATCTTGGCCTAGTTGTTAATGAGGCCAAGACGAGGAGCCAAACCAGGATTTGGATATTTTGATGCGGGAGGGTACCGTTTTCAGTAGGTTAGCAGCTTCACCTATTTTGGTTCGGAAATTAACTCCCAAAATGACATTACCCAGGAAGTAAACAGGAGGACTGCAGCAGTTAACCGTTGCTACTTTGGCCTTGCCAAACATTTTAGAAGTAGAATGCTCTCTAACCAGACCATGCTCAAACTCTATAAGACCCTGGTCAGTCCAGTCGTCACTTATGGCTCAGAGACTTGGGTCTTCACGAAGGCGGATGAGTCCAGACAGATTGTCTTCATGAGGAGCTTTCTTAGACGTATTTTCGAACCTGTTTGACAGGATGATGTCTGGAGAAGAAGGAGGAATCCCGAACTAACGAAACTATATAAAGATATTAACATAGTCAAGTTCGTGAAGTTCGGGCGACTTTGATGGGCAGGAGATGTGCAAAGGATGGCTGCCAGCGGGATTCCGAAAATTATTCTCACCAAAGAGCTCCACGGGAAACGGCAAGTTGGACGACAACCGATGGATGGTCTCAGTCTCTGCCCTTGGAGTCCGAAACTAGAGCAACTGACTGCAGCAAACAACCGAACAAAGTGGAGGAGACTTTTGGAGAAGGACCAGTCTCGGCAACGGAATGTCGCGGTTATGTACACTTATATATGTATGTATGTATAGGAATAATTTTAAGTATGACATGCTTACATGATATTTATTGATTTTTTTTTTAACTTATCGCCTAAAGATATGACTAATTTATTTATTTATCTGGTGAAATTCAAGACTTTTGAATGATATCATTAAATATAAATTTCTGATAACAGCTAGCAATAGATGATTAAGCGGAATCTGAGAAGGACCATTAACGTATTAATCAGCTAATCAGATAGAAGTTTGAGTCATTTTGTGCTTGTGCGTCATGCTATCAGATCTTTATTGATACAAATTTATTACAAATTCATAAAAACTATATAATTATTAAAAACATAAACATAAATATTTGTTATAATTTTAATTAGTTGTTTCTTAGTTTATTTCATTTTCTATTTTTTAAGTTTTATATTTATAAGAGAATTGCCATCAATATTCTTTATTTCCAGCTGTAAATCACTCATGTTTTATTTCTTGCCCCCTTATAATACAGTATTGTTCTATCAAATTTTTATATTAAAATATGTTGAATTCCAAAACACTCTTAACTCCCCTCAACTCATCTCAATATAATTTTAATATCTGATATAAACCCTAAAATGATGTAATATAAACCAGAAATCTTTTTCATTAATCATTTATTGACAATATAATAGCAACTTTATAAATTACAATAATATTTACTTCGCAAACAATGTTTCATTAAGAGTACCGAGGTTTACTTAGTTTCAGTGTTAGGTATTTGCACACACCTATTACAAAGTACTCAAGTAGCTATTAGATAAGTACAAAAAGTACTCATACTGTAATTTGTTTTATTTTAATTGAAAACCCAAAATCATTTTGTTTAAAGAATGTACTCTACTTGTAGTTAAAAGAGCAACTGAAGTTAAATTAGCTTTCATTTCTTAATAAAATTTCTTCGATCAGTTTATAGTTTTCACAGCTTTATGATTGAATTCTTTCGAATAAGGTATATAAAACATTATTGCCAAGAATATTCTTTTTAAATATCTGTGTCATTTTAAATAGGGAAGTCTTGTTCATTTCTTCTGTGTAAAATTGTATTAGCTTTTACCAATTGTTACATTTGGGACTATAATGAAATATACATGATAATAAGTGAAGCTAAACCGTTTCAAGAGTTGGATGCCTGTTATTAAAAATTAACGTTATATGTTCTGATTGCGACATATGATAAAAATATTTTCCTAGTATTTTTTTTTAAATCAAATTATTTTTTATTTTAACGTTTTTAGATTTTTTTAGTTGTAATTAAACATGATATGCAACGAAACATTTGACCAACTCTGTCCGGCATCTTTTTCCTTTTTTATTTCTGTCAACGTAAAAAGAAAAGAAAAAAAAAAACTACCTACTGACTGAATCTAAAGATCCCGGGTTTCGGCTCCACTTATGATCATTTGGGCAAAAAATAATAATAAAAGGAAAAGGGATTCGAAAGAACACACTCAAGTACTCGCTAAAGACTGCCTTTATTTCTCTGGTAATCAATCCTCTGTATATAGTATTAGTCTTTGTTTACCTAATCTCTATAGGATTAAATACAATATTAGGTGGCTGCCAACCATAACTTATGGTTATATATATATATATATATATATATATATATATATATATATATATATATATATATATATATAGTTAAGACTTTACTTATTTATTAAAAGAATTAATTGTTTCTCTTAGTAACAAATATATTGCTTCATTGTTCTTCATTTGTTTTGTATATATTTTAATCATAACTTTCTTTTTTTTTATTCAATGTAATAATTTTGTTTGGCTAGAAGTCTTTTGTTCGGCCAGAAGTAATTATTTTATTAATAAAGTTTTTTTTTATGTATCTATAATATTGTTATTTATTTTATTTTATTTTTTTTTTAGGAATAATGGAATGTTCCTTGAGACAGTTCAAATGTAAAAATGATAAATGTGTGCAAATGGCTTGGGTCTGCGACTCTGAAGATGATTGTGGAGATAATTCTGATGAAGCTGACTGTAATGGTAAGGCAAGAGAAAAATCATACTCTAGAAATATCTGATGGACTGAAAATAAAGACACATAACCTCTCGTCATTTTAATTTTTATTTTGAATATTATGAAAAGTTATCATTTTTTTTTAATATTGAGCTATATTAATATACTAAACTATTTTAAATTATAATTATAAATTTTATTAGCCATGGAATGTGTCTTTAATGGTCTCTTATTTTTCATTAATTATATATTAACATTCAATTAAATTAAATATAATGCTTAAATTTAATGCACCAGCTTAAACAAATTTTCAGCTCTGCACATACTTTATTTTTGTCGAGAGCACATTTTTTTTAAATGTACAAATTTTAATCCTACTATGTATCACAAATAAATATTTGCTTCATATTATTTCTATTCCAATTCATGTGTCTATATTAAACAATTGATTGAAATGTAATACAGCAAAATAATATCAAGTACTAAACATAAATAAAAACTAAAAGAAGAGACACTATTATTTTTACTGTAAGGATAATACTAAAAGATACTGCTAAGTACGATCAAACAAGACCAGCTGTATTATATTTCTGCAAACATGGGTGAGACTTGATAAAAGTGTCTGGTTCTTTTTATTTTGTGCCAAACAGCTTTAGGTAAAACAGATTACTTTCATAGTGTAACTGTCACTTTATGAAAAGTAATGAAATCTGCCATTGACTTCTATGCCTTTGATGGTATGGAATATCATAGTTAATTCTTATTAATCTGGTCTTATCATAGTTTGGAATGATTCCTAATCCTCTCTCTAAACAACACATTGTCTTCATCTCATTTGCCTCTTAATGATTTCTATTAACATATTTTTAAAAATAATTCCTTATAATAATAATAATGAGAAGCAAATAATAATAGTATGGCCACGTGGAGTTTCTAGTCTCTCATGAGGCGCCTCACGAGGTGGCAGATAGGAGAATAATCACCAGATATGGTGACTACAAGACTAAATTTGATGGTCCATAGTCTGAAGTCGCACTTGGAAGATAATGCTCTATCCATTCATACTCAGCATCAGAGATCAAGAGGAGTTCTTACAAGGATGAAATAGAAGCCTGAAATGATCGAAGCGGTCCTCCAAGCTTACTATTTGGCTGCTAATTTAGAATATTTTACCTTAGAAAAATCTAAGATTATTGACTGTAAGAATAACCAAAAACTAATGTGACAACACAAAGGTAACCAGATAAGATGAGGGTGGTTATGAAGGGGCAAAGTTTTAGTCCTCCAGACCTTCAAACAATTAGAGATGAGTTTGCTGCATGTCTTCCCAGGGAATCTAAAGATTCTTCAAATATCGACAGACTCTTCACCTAAATAGTTCTTATGAGCTCCAGTACATAGAAATCATGGTGAGTCAAATCAGGACACTGATGATGAAATTAATTTGGAAGATGAAATGTTCACTGAATACATGAAATCAGATGATATTCCAATAGAAGAAAGTCCTACACTGTCATTTATACCTTACAAAGTCCTAAATTGAAAAATAATCACAGATATTTACAAAATTCTTGAAAAACTTGTTGATTTATTAAAACTTTATGTAATTCCAAGCACTGGGAATATTTATTTTCCTCTAAATTAGGCTCAAACATATTTATTATACATTTATTTCTTAATTGATGTGTTTGGTATTTCAAAATTAAGAATTATTTCAAGAACTTATTGTTTGGTTACAAATATTTATGTTTATTTTTTAGTTTTGGTCTATTCAAATTTATCCAATTGTAAGTAGATCCCTTTTCGTCAGAGGCATTTAGTTCCATGAATAGTTAATGGAATATCACATCTCTGAGAAATTAAAAAGTTTGGCTCTTTCTATGGAGAGAAAATTTCTCTGTCCCATTGCGAAGTTATAAAGTAAATAAATGAAGTTACTGCCAAGTTATTTACCACTGAGGATAATATTTTTTTGGGTGATGGCAAGAAATTCAAAAGTAAAAAAAAAAAATGTTATGTTATAATTACTAAATTAGAAACACTCATCAAACAAACAAAATAACTTATCAATATTTCGCCAATTCAGGCATCATTAGAGTCGGGAATAGTAAAACTTCAGTTTTCAATATTTTACAGGAAAGCAAAAAAAACCTTTACCTTATTGTTCAAGCACTAATTAGAGGAAAATTATTTTTAAAAACTGTAAAAAGATCATTGATCCTTTTAAGAGCTTAAAAATATATTTAGATACATTAAAATGTTAGACTGATTTTTTTTTTTTATTAAAAGTTGGAAATAAAACAAACAGGATGTACATTGTCTTTACTGAAAAAAGTAAAGGGATTATATTTCAGCATTGGCAAAGCGGGACACCATTGATCTGGGGGAGAGATTGGAAGTTTTCGATTAAAAATTCAGTCTATATGGAGCAATGAAAAATTTTCATTGAATGTAAAAATAGTATTGTAATGTATATTTTTTTTATTTCAACATAATAACAATTTACAATTACAACACATTAAAAAAATTATGAATAATATTATTTATTTTTTGGTACTGTTCTCATTTGAGTTGAATTATTTTTATTAGATTGCTGTTGTCATTAAAAACATCAAGAATTTGTTTACAAGAATTCGTTAAATTATATTTCACACATAAAATGACTTTCAAAGTCTCAACACTTAGTTATAGTTTTTCTGATGTCCATTTCTTATTTAATACAGAAAAAACGCATTAAGTCGCAACATTAGTTCCTGGTAAACTGGATTTTTAGGATTAAATCAATTATTTTAAGTGATAAAATGATTTTTCTATAACAGTTATACTTTGATTTATCATAGAAGAGTTTCTCATTTTGTCGGCTTTATTTTCCTCTTTTAAATTATCAGTTTCCAAAATTGAGATCATTCGTTTTTGTTGCTTATTTAAAATTGTGAAATTTATAAAAAATATAATCTCTTAAATGATTTTAATATTTCTGTCAAAATATATAATTACTTATTCATATTAATTGTTGATTTTTTCGTAACGAAATGTGATCTTTCAACCTCTACATGTAAATCTATTCAATAATTGAATAAAAAAAAAATTAAAGAATGCAAAGCCATTTGTTTATTACATAACATTAGGTAGCTTTCTATTCTTAAAAACACACTGCAGTGGCGCTTGCTTCACTGAAATGCACCAAATCACTGTACATTGTGCACAATACTTATAAATATTTTAATTTGAAAGAATATATTATTTCTTAGGTGCATCAAGGATGAAATATTCCCAGCAGAAAAAAGAGAGAACAATTGAAAAGATATTAGGTCCAACACAAAGCATTTATGCTGGTTCAGTAATTCCAATCAATGTGAAGCATGAAATTAAACCTGCATTGAATCAAGGATCATCTTATGTTTCTTCCATTTACCCCAAAACAATCATACCATTGAGAAGTGTGAAGTATCCACTCTTGGTATCCTTGGCTACTATGCAACCTTATTGGGAAAATGTCACTGAAGTTTCATACAGCAAGAATTTTTCTAAAAAAAAACGTGAGGTTGTAAATGAAGACAACAAATATATCAAAGTATATCCTATAGAAACTGGCAGACAAAAACCTATGGTGCCTTCTTGGGCAAATTTGCAGTATAATAAGAGACCAGTAATTAATACTCCATGGATGAAGGACACCCAAGGAGTAGCAATGAATACAATGAACAATATAAATGGAGCTTTATTAGAAATGTCAGATATTGACATTCAGAGAGAGACTGCCAGGGCTAACCTCTTATTAGTTCAAAAAATGGCTGAGTTGGTATCAGCAGAAAAAGAAAAGGCTCAAGCTGAGATTAGCAAAGTTGAAGCAGAAGTTGATATGCTAGAAGCTGATAGGGACCGTGCTATTATGGACACCCACAAACTTGAAATGGAGAAGGAAATGTTTGAAGCAAAAATGTTCACAGGAGGTGCAAGGGCAAAATCCTAAGCCACAAATTCCTTAGAGAAATAGCTGCAATAAGTAATTTCAGAACTGATTTGTCTTATCAGACCTTCTGAACCCATCTGTTTCCTTTCCATTGTTTATACAGATTATTGTTAAAGATTATTGATTTTTATATTTACTAAATTTTTAGATAAGGATAAGCCTGACATAGACTTCAATTGGGTGTCCCAATTTAGAGCAATAGCCGAGCTTAATGCCTTCGCAGAAGAGATTTCTGCTCCCCCCACAAACGGACTTCTTCGATACAAAGACGACATCCTTGAAAAAGCACACAACTATTATTTCTCAGCCGACATACAAAGAACTTTAAACTCCACTAACTACCCTTTATACAAAATGCTATGCAGTTAAAATGCTCCCGATCCTGAAACGTACCTTACATTTAAAGTCCACATAAACAAATTGAGATGTGTTAGTCAATAAAGAGTTACAAACCCAGAACAAATCAGAATCTATACAAAAAACAGAACATTTTCGATTGAGTCTCAAGAAACCTGTATATCATGCAGCCAATTTATCTACAATAGTCTACATCACATTCTCCTTCACTGCCCAGCATACATGACTATAGACAAAAATTCCTTCAAAACTTTATCTCAGAATCTTCTGATAACCGCAACGTCGAATCCATACTGAATATCGATTGCATAGATAAATTAAATAAAGTTTACTATTATATGATGGGAGTACACAAAGTGCATACACAAAATTGTTGTTCATAGCCATGTTCTATTAAGCGTTTGTTTTTAGTTTATCTCAAGAGTAATATTTTGTTTATGTTTATAAATATTTTTATTTTTTATTGTTTCTATCATAGTAACTGGTTCACATAACTACTATTATGCAGTAATCATTTTATGTTTTTAATTTTTATTGTTATTCATGTTTTGTGAAAACCATTCTAAACGTTAAATATTGTAAAATTTATTTATATTTAAATTATATGTATGTAAATTTGTAAAACCATATTATTGTACCATAGCCAAGCTAGGCTCTATTTGTATGGGGAACCCCCTTAAAACAAATAAAATATCTATCTATCTATATTTACTAAATTTGTTTAATGTGATATTTATATTTTGTATAAATAGTTAACCATAATACCATCTCCCAGATTATTTTGTTATTTTATTTTACAAACAGTTATTTTCCTGTATGTCTATTAATTTTCTTTGATTTTTTTTTTTTTTGTGTTTAAATATATAAATATTCAATAATCGATTAAATAAATGAAGACAAATTGGAGAATGCATTACTTTCATAAAATAAAACAAAGTAATCTGTATATATTCAATAAAATTAGTTTCAATTGTTTTTCAATGAATTAATTGAATTATATTTTTTTTAATTTTTGAGTCTGTTTATATTTATGTTGTCTATCCCTTAATACACTTATATTTCATACTTCATTGTAGTGTGCGTGTACGTGTGGGTGTGCATGTGTGTGTGTTTGTTTGCCTATATGGATTAGAATATAAAAATAACTAATAAAAAAACAGAAAAATAAAGATTATTTCTGACCAAAAGACTTATTATATTAAATTAATAAAAGAACATTAAGTCATCAAAGATATATAAAATACAAATAAAGAAAGGTAAAAAAGTATATTTCTTACTTAAAAATATAAACTAATATCCTTTTGTAGGTTAACTAAAGAATTATACATATATCTTTATATACACCCACATACATATACATATGGGGCTGAGGTAGCCGTACAGGTTAAGGCGCTTGCAATAGGTAATCGAAGTTAAGCAACGTCTAGCGTGATTAGTACTTGGATGGGTGACCGTCCACCAGGGAAAGCCATGCTACCCGAGTCTCCCCCCCCCCGGTATGTTAGACTCGTTAGCCTAATCGAGTGGAGACAACTCACACCGCCCGGGCGTAGGACTGATGACCCTACCCCGCGTACTTAAATCAGGAGTCGGGATGTGGTTAACCAGGATGTTAGTAACACCCCCTGAGGTTCGGTCCATGGACGGTCTGTTTCGGGGAAATAAATATAGGTCCTCATGCGCCTGCTGACTCCGAAGAGCCATAATCCATGGATCTAGACCGATTTGTCACTGTCCATGAACCCGGATGAGTCGGTGGGAAGGACACTGCCAAATTGGCCCCAAAGGGGCCGGCTATGGAGCTACGTGTGGCCTGCCGCTGCACCTATGGCTCGTAGCAATGTGAGTTTGGGTGACCCCCTCTAGGTTATCTGAGCTGCCGCAAGCAACATACGTCTGTAAGGAGACCATATCTCGCGGTCAAAGATCTTCATGCTCTGCAGTGCCAACCGAAAGAAAACAAAAAAAACATTTACAAAAATATATATATATATATATATATATATATATATATATTAATATATATATATATATATTTCGATTGGCAATACAGACCATGAAGATCTTTGTCCGCGAGATGTGGTCTCCTAGATCACGTCCTGATTCCCGATTTTACCGGAATACACGGAATCACCGAAGTACACGGTGATAGGGTCATCAGTCCTACGCCCGGTCGGTGTGAGTTGCCTTTAGTAGGCTGATGGTTCTCACGTACCCGGGGAGCCTCTCTCTCTCCCTATAACCGTCGCTTTCGCTGGTGGACAGTGCTATCCAAGTGCTAACCATGCTCGGCGTAACTTAACTTTGATTACCTACTGCAAGGGCCTTAGCCTGCACGGCTACGCCAGCCCCCCCTCTCTATATATACAGTTAAGGACCGGGGTAACAGCTGTTAAGTAAAATCAGCTGTTAGATGTTTATATATATTGAGGAGCAAGGAGAAGAACTCACTCTTTATACTGCAGTCTTGCGTGTTATTTCAGCTCTCTCACTTTCGTATTTTTATTTCTGTTCTTTAACGTGAACTTAAGTTATATATATATATATATAAGTAGAGGGAAATATTTAAAAAGTTCATAGTAGAAATGGAGGTCTACAAAAAAGTTTCTATACATTATATGGCCCAATTTCCAGCAGAAAGGTAGGAGATTTAAGATTTGTATTTCTTTATGCGAGTCACGTTTTTTTCTTGAATAGGATGCGATATCTTAAAAAATATTTGATTTAAGTAGCTAAACATTGCTCCATGGTGAACTAGATAAGATTTACTTTAAACCAAAGTAGAGTTAGTCGATTAACACTACTAACCATTAATAATACTATTAACTATAACTATAAAGAGGACAATAGAGTGGACAAACACAGCTAAGTTTCATTAAAAAGTCATTAACTTTTGTGATTTTTTTAGCACACTTTAACTTTACTACATTTACTCCTCTTTTAGAAAAACGTCCTCATTTAATAAGCTTCAAGTCCATATTAATGTTACAATATGTACAAAAAGCCATTTCTAATATATGGCTGCTAGATATGGATACTAACCAGCACTCTAGAAAGAAGTATTAGAAGATTTTAGTGGAAAATTCTCTTCACGTTAGCCGGTGCTACTGGGATGAGAATACTAACACATGGAGAAGAAGTACCAATAAATAACTGTTTAGAGAAACTGGTCAATCAATATGTTATCATATGAAAACAAGGAGGTTAAGATGGTCAGGGCATGTAGCTTGAAGCAATCCATTAGGAAACCTTAACTCAACAATGAATGCCTCAATAGTAAGCAAGAGACAAGTGGAAGGCCAAAATTCAGGTGGGTAGAACCAATCAACAAAAATGCTTAAGAACTGAATGTAGATTTCTGAGAAAAAACAAGATAGGTATAGATGGAGATGGTTAATTAATATGGCCTTAAAGCTTAATAAACAAGAAAGTTTTTTATAAAGGTTGGGTATCTGTAGTATAGTTGGATGATGATAAAAAATATCACAAATAATTTATGATTTTTTTAAAAACAGAACTTAGCTCACTTAAGCAGCTCAAAAGTCCTCTTTAAATGGTTTTAATAATGACAAACTATTTTCATTTAGTAAATATTATCTAGTTTATAGTGAAGCAATTTTAGTTATTTATATTACATATTTCTTTAGTTATCACTTTCTATTTCGCAAAAAACGTGGCAGTTAAAAAACCACAAAACATAAATTTCCTATTTTTCGGCCGAAAATCGGGCCAGCAATGTTTATATAAACATTTTTTAGCTCTTAGAGTTTGCTATCAGTCCTGTAAACATTTCCCTCTACTTACCAGCTTCTGGGCACTAACTTGAGGTTTGCTGCCACATACTTACCGGAGTGTAAATATCAAGATTCATTTCCTGGGGAACCGAGAAATAAAAATTAACTGACCCAGGTGGGAATCGAACCCACACTGTTCATAACCAGGCCCTCAGGGACCCACGTCCCCACCTGCTTGTCTTCATATGTAAGATTAAGTAGTTGAACTATGTAAAATCAATGGTGGATTATATATTGTCCTTAAACAGTTCTCAGTCCAATTACATTACAGTTCAGTAAGTTTGTTTTTGGTATTAATTATCTGTGATAATGTTAACCATAATTTATAGTCTGCAACTGTATGAAGGATGCTGTATGGATAAATTAACTTTTATGTGACAAAAACATATTCAATTAATATAAGAGAAAATAAAAACATTGTAGACATTCGATTATTTCTAATCAATTTTAAATTAAAAGCCTCTAGTATCCCTCTTTAAAGTTTACGAAGTACATAATCATTTTTTTTTTAATTGGGCATCTTCGTCCCTAAAACTAATTATTAAATCACATTCTTGGATAAAATCTCATCTTTTATACTTAATGAAAATACTTTTAATGATAAAGTTCGAATCAAATTAAAAATGTAGTCTAAAAAATTTAATTTCTTAATGCTTTTTTCCAAGAATATTAATTAGTAGTTAATTTTAGCCCTGAAGTTGGAAGTGGAGGATAGAGCAAGAAGAGACAGGACAAGAAATACTAAAATAATGCTTAGAAGTGAATCTCTAGAACAAAAATGAAGGAATCTTGACTATGTTTGGACATTTTCTTAAACAGTAGGACTAACACCTCACCAGGATATCTAATGTGGCTGAATAAAAAGGACTTGGTCTAGATTTTGGCCCAGAATCACTTAAGAATAATTAATCTAGATATCTTTTTGGAGGAGGGAAGAGAGAAGATTAGTGGAAGAATGAAGTGTCTAGAAGCAACTGTGTAAAATGGAACTCACATTCCCTTACAGCAAAAAAGGAAAAGGATTATCATTGTCATTACAAATAAATAATTAATACTAAAGCTGTAAAGTTAAAAATATTATATTTACTTCTGTAATATCTATAATTTCCTGAATCAATTCATTACTAGACTTTATAGCTGTATCTAATTTAGTGATTATTGTCATTATTTAATATCTATCTTGGCAATAGCTGGAAATAACACACATATGGACATAATTCTATTTAATTATTATATCTAAAATTTGCTAAACAATACTCACAGTTCCTAACATTACTACCCTTTATATGTGTTCCAAACTATTCATAGAAAGATCAAGTATAGAATTTAGAATATGGAATCCAGTATTAGATAAAAAAAATGCCATTTACTGTCACCTCAAGATTTATTATCATTATTACTTTGTTTTTCATCTCATTCAAAAATGTTTCATCATTATTAAATAGAATTTTATTCTGCCTTGATACCTGTAAAAATAAAGTAAACTTTCATGTCTTGTCTTATATAGAAGTCAGAACTAACTGTTCAATGTACATTTCTGTAAAGTAATAAATATTATATATTATTAATGGAAAAAATAATCTTACCTATATTACGACATTTCTAATTATCATTTCCATTTTTATTTAAATCTTTTAATATATCATGATTCATGATAAGCAATAAGAAGTCATTTAATACTGTTTTGTGGTTTAGTAATTAAAAATATTTTTATAATTTAATTTGAACTACTCAGAAGTATTTTATAGCTACCATCAGTAGTGTTCATGGCACAAGAAGATTTCAACATAGTTTGAACAAATTTGTATATTTTGGAGGGTCAGAAGATAAAAAGTAACAACAATGAAAAAAAACAAAACAAAATAGAGAGGTTTAAAATAATATTGAGTTTATTTTTATTTCTTTAAAATCGATAAAAAATTATAATAATTACTTCCTTCATACACATATTCTGTTTTAGTACCAACTACTTGTAAGGCAAATGAATTCCAATGTGATAATGGCAGATGTATACCTTCAATGTGGCATTGTGATAGAGAGAAAGATTGTCATGATGGTAGTGATGAAAATCCAGAAGTGTGCGGTAAGATATATGATTATTTTAATTAAAAAACTAGAGTAAGTGATTTTTTAAGTAATATTAAAGTATTCAAAAACTTTTTAAAATCCAAGAATATATTTTTCAACATTTATGAGGAAGTATTTGTTTCCCCAGTGTGTTACTATATACTAGGAAGAGAAAATCACAATAAAAAAACCAGCCTCGGAAAATCTGACTGTCCTAACATGGTAACGACTCCGGCTTTGTATAACGGACTCCATATCGGATCATGGAATGTTCGGAGCTTATACCAGGATCTGCCTAAGCGCTAGTTAATGAAGTAAAAAGGTACAACATACCGTTAACAGCCATTCAAGAGGTAAGGTGGACACATGGTGGAAAAACCACTATAGACTGCTACACACTGTTCTACACCGGGAGAAACGGTGTAATCCTGCCACAAGGAAGTCAGTAATAAACTTCACTCCAGTTAATGAAAGGATAAGTGTGCTACGCGTAAGAGGTCGTTGGTTTAATATCACGATTATTAACGTGTATGCACCAACTGAAGAAAAAGAGGATGAGGTGAAGGACGATTTCTATTAGTTAGAAACAGTTCCAAAAAGTTGTGGACCAGGCTCCAAAACATGACATAAAAATAGTCATGGGGGACTTCAGTGCCAAGATAGGTCAAGAAACCCAATTTAAGTCCATCATATGTTCCATATGTTTCCGATTTGGCCAAATCCAGATACTTATCCTTCCAAAATAAACTTCATAACCATCCTAATCCTCTTGTTTCTAACCTTGCTTCCTCTTTGATTCCTGATAACCCTCCGAGGTGTCTGAAAAGAAGATGGCCTCGTGATCTTCTCATGTAGACAAATTATTAGAGTGCTACCAGTGGGTAGTTTCTCAACGAGCGTGTTTCATGTGATAATATTTCTCTGTACACATTTACTTGATGTATTCATACTAATACAGTTGTAAATATCATAATAAAAGTTAAAAAAAAAAAAGTCCATCATCGGAGGTCAAAGCTTTCACGAAAATAGCAATGACAATTGAGTGAGATGTGGCAGCAGCTGAAGGTCTAGTCCTGAGCAGTACAATGTTGCTACACATGGATATCAGCAAGTACACCTGGATTAGTCCCAAAGGAGCGAAAAACTAAATTGACCATGTGCTGGTAGACAAGAGACATCAGAGCTCAATACAAGATGTAAGAAGCTATCGTGAAGCAGACTGTGATTCGGACCATAATCTGATTAGAATCAAACTCTGTCAGAGGCTGAAGCGAATCCACCGAATTGGGGACCAACTGCAAAGAAAGAGACTATGTCCGTAATTTGAATAACACTATAGTACAAGCTGAATTTCAAATTGGGCTGAAAAATAAATTCGAACCCTTGAACTCAGAAGGCCTCACGGTTGACCAACACTGGCAGGCACTAGAGTCAGGGCTAAAATAAATAGCTAAGGGTAGTAATAGAGAATAAAAAAGCTAAGTAATAGGGATTCAGGAAAAAAGAAAAACCTAGAAATGGTTCACAGAAGCATGCGAAAAGGCATTGGAGGAAAAAAGAAAAGTAAGAAGAAAACTCCTCTGCTTACTGCTTACAAACTGATCAAGCGATGCTGGATAAATACCCAGCCGCCAGGAAAAAGACAAACAAAATAATAAGAACAGCCAAAAGAGAATTCCTCAATGAAAGATTACAAACTATTGAGGAAAACTGGCAGGCTGGAAATATATGCGAATTCTTCGCAGATATCAGAAAAGAAAGGGTAGGATATAAAGCGAGAAATACACAAATGCGAGGCGAATTGAAGGCATCAAAGAAAACATAATAGGCAACCATCAAACAGGATTTAGGAGAGGAAGGAATACGCTAGATCAGATATTCATCCTAAAATAAGTACTCGAAAAACGATGGGAAGTAGATCAGGTCGTGCAAGCATTATTTGTCGACTTCAAAGCAGCCTATGACTCCGTGGACAGAAACTGTCTCTGAAAGATTATGACTGAGCTGGGTGTTCCCGGGAAGTTAGTAAGGTTGACGAAGGTGTGTACAAATGATCCTAAGTGTAGGGTACTAATATAAGAAGTATCTGAAGCATTTGAAGTTCGAACGGGCTTGAGGCAGGGAGATGGACTCTCGCCGATACTGTTCAACTTAGCACTAGAGAAAGTAATAAGAACAACATCACGCGAAGATGAAGAGGTGCATGTTGGAATGAAACATAAAATTCTAGCATATGCGGATGATATAGCTGTCCTTGGAAGTAAGGATATTGAGAGACTCGCTCAGACTCTGTTAAAAGAAGCAGAACAAATCAAACTACAAGTCAATGTAGATAAAACTAAATACATGATAATTAGCCGAAACACCCACCCTAATAACATGATCTGCGTGGACTCTAAGTCATTTCCGAAAGTAGACAGATTCAAATACCTCGGCTCCACAATAACCTCAATAAATGATCAACTAACAGAGATTGACCAGCGAATAACAAGTGCGAACAGATCTTTCTTCTCTCTTTAAAGGGTACTGAAATCCAGAAAAATCTACGGAAATCTAAAAATAAGGCTGTACACCGCTGTAATTAAGCCAGTTCTGCTGTATGGTTGTGAAACCTGGACTCTAACCGGCACACTAAAAGCCAGAATTGAGAGATTCGAAAGAAAAGTTCTACATAAGATAACAGGACCTATATGGAACCTGAACCTTGACACATGGAGGGGGAGGAACAATAAAGAACTGCTGAAAGAAACGGGTCAGTAAATATCTCATGACATGAAGGCAAGGAGGTTAAGATGAGCGCGCCATGTATCTCGTAGCAATCCATCAGGGCGCCTTTACACAACAATGAATGCCAAAGTAGCAGGCAAGAGACCACGTGAGAGACCAAAAACCAGATGGATAGATAAGATAAACTAAGATGCAGCTGAGCTTCATGCCGCAAACTAGAAAGCAGTATCCCAAGATAGGCAGAGGTGGAGAAGGCTGTTTATGGTGGCCAAAGATCTACAAGGTCTGTAGAAGCCAACCGAAAAAGAAAAAAAACAAATATATATATATACACTGACAGGCAAAAAAATTCCAACCACTTGATTTTTTCAAGTTTTCATCTAAAAATATAAACCACGTTTAAAAGGTTGGCTCTGGAAAAAATTACAGGCTGCATATCTTTCGTTTCTTCTTCTCCACACCCTTTCATGCCCGTCTGGAGATCGAAGAGCGAATCTTGACTCATCTGTAAAAAGTACACCACTCCATTCGTCCATAGTCCAATGGCTGTGTTCTCGAACAAAAGCCAGCCGTGTTACTCTGTGAGTTCTGGTCAATTCTGGTCCTCTTACTGGACTAAAAGCCATTAATCCATACTCATTTAATCTTCTCTGAGCGGTACATTCAGAAATTTGCACACCTCGAACTTCTTCGAGCTGATGAATCGCTTGAACAACGGTAAGGTACCGGTTTCGTAAAATTCTCAAAGTCAAAAACCGGTCATCCTGTGGTTCTGTTACCCTAGGGCGTCCGGAACCGAGCCTTATATTGTAAGAACCAGTTTCCCAAAAACGCCTGACGGCGTCTCGTAAAGTTTCATATGGAACTCCGATGGCAATAGCTGCATAGCTAATGGAACGTCCATCTTCAATAAATGCCACACCACGCGCAATATCCTCAGCACTAAGAGGTATTTTTAAACTTAATATTGAAAAAATTAAAAGCCGGAAACTAAGAAATGTGCTGCAAGAAACGGCACTGAACTAATGATACTGAATAAACATTTTGATTCCATAGAAAGTAAACATTGGAATCTAGAATCATTTAATTGAATTAAGGATTAAGGGTTATTGTCCCCTATATTAACATTCCTAATTGAAAACAAACAAAAAGATTACCTATTTATTCATTAAAAACAATAGACCAATCCAAAGCAGAAATATTTTTAGATGAAAACATGAAAAAATCAAGTGGGTGGAATTGTTTGCCTGTCAGTGTATAATGTAATAGTATGGTCTCAGTCAAGTTCAGTTATAGGAATACTTTTATAATTGAGAATAATAATCAGAACTTTACAGGAGAGTCGACTCTTTTTTTTCGGGTGAATGAGGGACGAACCGCAGTCAAACCAAGAGTGGCATCATGCATGGACAAAGAAGGATGCCTTCTATGGGATAAGAAGAACTTCTTGGAGCAATGGACTTCTCACTTCAAGAAATCCTGTACCACTACAACCCATGAAGGGTCTTGGGTGCAGTACTATGTGAGGAAGTACTGTTTCAAGGCCAACAGTTGTGCAGGGAAGTGATGGGTCCGATATCACACTCAACCGCCAGGTTTTCTCCCTTAATTATTTTTTTATAATTAAGAGTACCCACTTTATAGAGGCTGGGTGTGCCCCAGGAGGGTCTCCTGATCCCAGGGTTATTGAAAAATTACTAGTCATTAGCCGGATTCGAACCCAGGACCTTGAGCTCTGGAAGTCAGTGCTCACACACTGAGCTACCCCGCTCCCTTCACTTCAAGAAGATACTCCAAAATGAAGATGTGAAGAAAGGTGCTGAAACAGGTAGATAAGAGGACACACACTGTGATGCAGAGCCACCTGATGAAGACGAGGTTGAGGTAGCCATTGCAAAATCGAAGAATAAAAAGCCGCCAGGACAAGACGGCATTCAAGCAGAGCTGATGGTGGCTTCTGATGGATCCTGACTTCAACAAGGATCTTCACAATCTCATTCTTTCTATTTGTCAAGAAGAAAAAATGCCTCAGGACAAAAGGTATTATCTGCCAGTTTCACAAGGGAAGATCAGCTGGAATGCAGCAACTACCAGGGTATTGTTCTCTCATCTGCTTATAAATTACTCTTAAATATTGAGATTGATTCCCCATGCAGATAGAGAGATCGGAAAGTATCAGGCAGGATTTAAAAGGCTGGGATAGCCATACGGGCTAAGGCACTTGCTATAGGTTATCAAAGTTAAGCAACGTCAAGCGTGGTCAGTACTTGGATGGGTGACCGCCCGATTTGGGTGACGGCCCACCACGGAAAGTCACGCTGCCCGAGATTCACCCCCCCCTCGGGTATGTGAGACCCGTCAGCCTACTGGAGGCAACCCCGTCCCGTCAAAAACACCATATTAAGAAACCAATCAGGCGGCCAAAGATCTACAAGGTCTGTAGAGCCAACCGAAAAAAAAAAAATATATATATTTATAGCAGAACTGCGGGATCCTGAGAAGAAAACCTTATAAGCAGACTTACTAGACTATCTGCTCTTATTGATAGATCTGAAAAAGGATATTGACAAAGTGTGGTTGGATATTAGATGCTGTATACTGGAGACAGTTATACACTATGAAGAAAATGAACATGTGAGAAAAAAGAACAGTATGGTGGGGTGAAGAAGTAATATGTGCCATGGCGAACAAAAAGACAGGAAAAAATATATGGCATATAAGTCTTTGCTCAACTCCTTCGTTTATGTTCAAAAGGGGAATATCTCAAAACACACTGTTAGGAAATATAAGGAAAATTTCTGAGAATGCTTTGGAAGCTAACTAGATCCGGATCATAGGGAAATCATTAAAAAGTTTAGGAGAAAAGTTAAAGGTCTTAGAGGAAAACGGTAAGGGCATATGTAATTTGAGAAATGAAAATGGATACACAGTAATTGATAACGCTGACATACTAGAAAGATGGGAAAGGCACTATGGCATGCTATTTGCAGAGGGAACAGCAAACTATGAATAATTGATTGTCACATTAGAATAACAAGATAGTGATTAAGATTTAGACATAATATGTCAAGTAGAAGAAGTGAATCAGCCATAGAGAGAATCAAGATTGGAAAAAGAGCAGGAAGGGACGATATTCTCTCCAGAATTTATTATAATATAGGTTCTGCAGAACCTTTTCCAGAAAATATATGAGCAAAAGAAAATTCCCAAATAATGGGAATAAACATTATTATACCCATCCCTACGAAGGAAAGCACAAGCGAGTGTGGTAATTACAGACCGATATGTCTCTCCAAAGTGTTTATAAAATATATACCTCGATTTTAGAAAATAAGCTAAGGCCATTTGTTGAGGAAAATCTAGAAGATGAACAGGCAGTATTTCGCCGAACCTAGGATCATATTTTTAATTTAAGAATAATAATTTTTGCACCTCCCAGCTTCCTCTTTAAAGGTTTCGAGACGTTGGGTGTCAATCGTTGACTCCAACAAGGCTGATAGCTCTTAGGAGTCTACTTCCTTGTTCCCTGATGGTCTACCTTATACAGTGTGTATCCACCACCTCGCCTTTTACACATAGAAATGCTGTCGAAGAATATATAGTACAGAATACAACTTAAACAAATATCTAAGTTGTGGTTTCTAGCAACAAAAATCACTCAGAGCAGGACTTATGGGTTGGGCTGATGGGTAACCCATCCAGATTCAAAAAACATTTTTTCTATTTTTTTCTGTTGATATTACAGACCTTGTAGATCTTTTGCCGCTTTAACAAGCCTTCTCCATCTCTGTCTGTTATTTGTACCCAGCTCTATTGCATCTTTGTTGATTATATCTATCAATCTGTTTTTTGGCCTTCCACGTGGTTTTTGCCTTCTATTGAGGCATTAATTGTTACATAGAGACTTCCAGATGGATTGCGATGAGCTACATGATTTTCTTGACCTCCGTGGTTTCATATCATGGGATATTGATTGACCAGTTTCTGTAACTATTTCTTTATTGGTCTTTCTTCTCCATGTATTAATACACTGATCCCAGATTATGGTGCGAAGGATTTTTCTCTCAAATCTTTCATTACTTTTTTCTAATTATAAAATGAAAAATAATGAATGTTAAATTTTATTTCAACCATTAATGATTTTATGATACTTTAAGTTATTTAATAACCTGTTGCTGGCCTGTTTCTGTGATATTCATCAAATTGAGATACATGAATTGCTAATTAATCAAAAAAAATGTAATGGTAATGTATTATTTTTTAATATTCAAAAACTAATTTTATTTATTTATTGATTTTATTATTTATGATAAAGGATATTCGTAAATCTCCAATTGGTGACATGATATGTTTATTATTGAATGAAACAATAAGTTTATGTTTTAGAAAAACAAAGCTGTCTGGCTGAACATTTTGAATGTGAGCCAGGGAAGTGTATCCCAAGAACATGGCAATGTGATAAACAACCTGATTGTGCCAATGGAGAAGATGAAAAACATTGTAGTAAGTACATTTTTTGTTACTGTTATAGAGGCAAAGGTTTGTGACCCAGAGGAATTTACTTGCCGTGGTAGTCCTGGAGAGTGTGTCCCACTAACATGGATGTGTGATGACAACCCTGACTGCAAAGATGGATCTGATGAAAAAGCTTGTAGTAAGAGTTTTACAGCTACTAATACATATAATTAAAAATCGGTTCTCCTTAAAAAATAATAATAGTAAAAAAATATATATAAATATAAATAAAGAAGGTTCGATGCCGACACCATCAATCTCTTATTACACACCTCCCTCTACCATTCGCCGTCCGAACTCAGTCCCTTAAGATCGGCTTTAAAGTAATCTTCTCACCTTCGCTTCGGTCTTCCCGTCGGATGTTTACCATTCGTTACAGCAAATATTATCCTTTTAAGAATTCTTTCGTTACTAAGTCCAATAAGTTTACAAGCCCATTTAATTCAACGCGATGCAATCACTTCAATTACATTAACCGTATACAGTTCACGCAATTCGGCGCAATATTTTATTTTCAAAAACCTTTAATGTAAGCGACCACGTTTAGCATCCATAAAGAACTGTAGGTAAGATAATGGTTTTATAGATTCTAGTTTTTAGGTTCCGGCACAAAAGGCGCGACCTAAGTAGTTTTGTCACAGAAAAATAACAAGCATTTCCCGCCTTCAGCCTAACCTTACTATCCTCATCAATTTCTTTTTTTCTTGTTATCGTAGACGCTAAATACCTAAACTTCTCTATCTGTTCAAACACATTGCTTTCTATATCGATTTCATCATTTTTGCTGCTAATCATATATTTTGTCTTATCCGTGTTTATTTCGAGCCCCAATTCTTTATCAGCTTTCATTAACATTGTCGTATTTAGTTTTATAGTTTCCGTGTCTTCGCTTAAGAGCACCACATCATTCGCATAGTTAAATAGGGATGGTGTCCCACCCAGATCCAATCCTTTTTCTGTACGGGTTACCTCCCTAATGGCATGTTCTAATGCCAAATTGAACAGGATTGACGAAAGAGAATCATCCTGTTTTGAACCCAAACGAACCTCAAACTTTTCAGATAAATTATTACTGATTCTAAACTGTATTGAGTGTTTTCGTCAAGTACATCCTAGCTAGATTTGCAATTTTTTTTTTTTTTTTTAAATCCTCTGCTCGATTAGAATGTTATACAGTTTCTGGTGGTCAATAGAATCGTAGGACTTTTGGAAATCGATATACAGCCGGGGAACAACGCCGTTGTACTCTAGTTGTTTCTCCAATATTTGCCGTAAAGAAAATATTTTATCAATAGTGGAACGGTTTCGTCTAAATCCGCATTGGTAGTCGCCGATAATTTCCTTGGTGTATTCCGTGATTCGATTAGTTGAGATTTAAGCGAATATTTAATAACATACCGGAAGGAGTGAAATTCCTCGATAGCTATTACAATCCGTCCTCGCGCCCTTTTGGTGAATCGGAATAAGAATAGATTCTTTCCATTCTTCAGTTAATTTCTCATTCTTCCAGATCTTTTTAACCAACAAATGTATTTCAGAAACTCTAGCTTCCCCGCATGCCTTAATTAGCTCACTAGGAATATTATCGGTTCCCGCTGCTCTATAAGATTATAATTTTCCGATAGCTGCTTCAACTTCCTCTTTACTCGGTTCTTCTATAAACGGTTCAGCACTCTGGTACTCAGAAGGAAGACACAGATTATAATTTCCCGTATTTAAAATATTGTCGAAATGGTTCTTAAACTTATTTTATATCTACCGGATCGGTCAGAATATTGTTATTTTCATCCCTAATTTCAGACGTGACGGGTCCTAAACATTTACGTGATATATTTATATTTTTTTACATTTCTCTCATGTTATTTTCAATTCTATTATTTTGTTTTTAAGATACTCCCTTTTTTTACTTTTGAGCAATTATGTCGTTTGATTCTTTGAGGTTCGGAAGTATTCCAGATTGTCTTCACTAGAATTATTTAGAGCTTTTAATTTAGTGGCTTTTCTTTTTTCGTACATGTTTAAGTTATCTTCATCACACCACGGTTTGTTATTCTTATGTTCCCTTTTTCCTAGACACGAGTTACTGACTGCTTTAATATTATCCCTGATCTCTACCCATAGCTTGTCTATATCCTCGCGGTCCTCGTCAGAAGGTTCTAAAGCTTCAAACCTATTCTTAACATCCAGCTGGAATTGAGTTCAAATTGATAGATTTTTTATTTTTCCAAATTAAAATTCTCGAAATCGAAACAGTTTTCTTTTCTCTTTTTTATATTAAGTTTTTGTCGAATTTTCGCGATTACTAATTCTTTTTCCGATCCACATTCTGCTCCACGATAAGACTGTACATTAATTATACTGCATTGCCAGCTATGTTGTATCAAGAACTGATCGATTTAATTTCGAGTTTGTGAATCCGGTGATGTCCAGGTATGTTCATGAATATCTTTATGTTTAAACGTAGTACTTTTAATTATCAGGTTCTTCGAAATGGCAAAGTTTATCAGACGGATCCCATAATCATTACTATATTCGTTAAACTTTCTTTACCAATCGTTGGAACATAAACTTCTTCCCTCCCCACCTTTGCGTTTGCGTCATCTACAATTATTTTCATCGAGTTTTGCGGTAGTTTATCATAAATCCATTCGAGTTTATCATAAAATTCGCATTTGACTTCATCGTCACTATCTTCGGTCGAACAATGTATGTTTATTAACGCGATTTTAAACTAGCGTTCCTGAAAAATATCTACCGAAATTCTATCACTTAAGAATTGTACGTCCCTCAAAGCGGATAGCAATATATTCATAATTAGAAACTCGGTATCTAAACAATGATTCCCGTTCCCTCCGTACCAAATAGTATACTTTCCTTCCCTCATCGAGCCCTCCCCTGGCCAGCAAACCTCTTGCAGAGTCACGATATCCAAATTATACCCATTAACCTCATCCTTGACCGATTTTAACCCACCTGCTGAATTCAAACTCCTTACGTTCCACATACCAATACCTAAATCCTTATTTTTCAACTTGCGCCATGAATCCCTAAAGCAGTCCCCACACGGAGACCCAAACGTGGTACTAGTTTACCTCCGGATAATGAGCGTTTTACCGCGTTTTTAGCGTTTTGCATTTATGGGGGAGACCCATGACTATTTGTGGTGTATGGTGAACTAAAGATTTGTGAGGGCGTTCAATCCTACGTCACACCCTCCAGCAAGTCTGGAGGTTCCCTCCCTCCAGCAAGTCTGGAGGTTCCCTCCCTCCAGCAAGTCTGGAAGTTCCCTCCCTCCAGCAAGTCTGGAGAGTCCCTCTCCATCGGACTTAGACGGGAAGAACTTCCAAGGAATTTTCACCGACCATCCCCACATCCGCCATCCGTGGGATGCTCCCCATACGCAGTATTGAGCCCACGCGAGGGCTCATTACCACTTTTTTTTATAATGTAGTTTAACGAAATAGCATTAATAGAATTGTTTTGGAGATTTATACTGGTCTAATTTAAATTTATTATTGGTTATTATTACCATATAGAAATTTGGCCATGCGATGTCGTCTTTTTACAGACATATATTGCTTGCAGGAGCAGAGATACCCTGGAGAAAGTCACCCAACCTCATGTTGCTATGGGCTATGGTCTTCATAATGTAGTGGCAGGCCACCCATAGCTCCATAGCCTATCTCTTTGGGCTCAATCTGTCAATGTCCTTCCCATCAACTCACTTGGTTTCAAAAACAATAACAAAGCAGTCTAGACCCATTCCGAGACCCTACTAAAGTGGTCACCAATCCAAATACTCACCATTCTTCACATTGCTTAACTTTGATTACCTATTGAAATTGCCTTAGCCCACTCAGCTATCCCAACCCCATATATGTATCATTAATTATTATATAAACCTTTATTTTATATACTCCTCTTATTCTTTGTAAAATCGTGTAGCTTATTCTAAATAGTTCTTTGTTGTTAAAATCTCTTTTTCAGGGTTCCTTAAGATTGGAAAAGAACTAGCAATTATAATGGTTCTTATGATCAATTAAAAATTAGCAAGATATTTAATATTCTTTGACCTAAGTTTCTTGATCATGGAAAAAATAAATAAGAAAACTGAAGTTTCATTTGATGCACTAAAAAAAATTATGGTTTCAAAAGTTATTTGAAAGTTAGGTTTGATTCTAGACAAAGTTATTACGGGTTCGTTATTTTATAATCCACTTTTGTGACATATTTTAAATGGTTTTGTTATTTCATATACTATGTGATTAGATTTTAACTTGAGTAGAATAATTTATTTTATAATACTATCACTGCAAGTACATTGTAAAATCTTTAACAAAATTGTACATTGATCAAATTAAAAAAAATATATATATTATTGTACATATATATGTGTTAATTGAAGTGAACTTTACTATAATTATTATTATTTTATCAAGGAGAACATACCAATTTTCCTTTAATAATATTTTAGCTATGGTGTTTTGTACTAACCTAAATAACCTATATTTATTTGTCTTTGATTTAAAGTTGTTTTAACATTTTAAATATATACTTAATTAATTTTACTGTATATGGTTATTGATTTTTAGCATTGTGATTAATGTATTTTTATTATCATACCTTCTAATATTTTTACTGAACTGCTACTTTTAAAATAAGAGATGGAATGACAAACTAACTTCCTTTATTTTAAAATTATTTGCCTAGCCTTTTTAGCAATCTCTCACCTTCTTTAAAACATTATTCCTACAAGTTATTACAACTTTTTATTATTCTCTTTTAGTAGGATTTTCAAAAATAATTCCTTATGTTTGGAAATGTGAAAAAAAAAATTAAAAATGATATTGGAATGTGTAGAAAATGTTAGATTTGTTTTGAAGATAAGAGGTTCCTGAAAATTTGGCTAAATAAATAATTTAAAAAGAACAGAAGTGGCCCAACTAGATTGTTAATAGTGGGTTTATGGTTGACTGTAATGCATACTTGAAAAAAGGATGGTAGGGGTGATCATTCAAACTAAAATGGTAAAAATAAATAAATGTATTTATTTTTACATTTGCCGACGTTTCGGTCAAAAGTTCAGCCGTTAATCAGGGCTGGAGAAAAACAGATAACAATAGGTATAAGAAACAATAAACATTGAATAATATAGAATTAAGATTAAAAAAGGTTAAAGGTATAGATTAATAATTTAAGGTAGAAAAAATTTAACATAAAATGAAGTAGATAGAATTAACATTGATGTAAAATAAAGTAGGTAGAATGATATCAGTAACAGAGAACTAAGAAATAAATAACAATAACGGTAACAAAGCACAGACCAATGAAATAAGCATAATAAAATATAAGGTAACATAAGAAATGAAAATGGTAATCTAGAATAAAGTGTAAAACAGAGAAAAGAAATATGAAGTTATATAAGGAAATAATATTTATAAATAGAACATTAAGATATTGTAAAATCTATCAAAAAAAAAATAATGTAAAGAAATGTATGAGAAAATGTCTTAATATATAGAAAATAGAAATGGAGATATGGAAAATACAGTGACGGGAAGGACGAAGAAAAGGAGAAAACTAAGATAAGAATAATAAACGAACCTGCTGTACCAAAAAGAAAGGACAGACAGATGCAATTGTAGTGCGAGGGATGGGAGCTGGCAGATGGCGCCTTCATTAATGTTTGACCGAAAAATGAACTAAAGATTGTTAATTATTTTTAAGGAAGTATAAGAATATATATATATATATATATATATATATATATATATATATATATAGATATATATATTCAAACACAGTGGATCAAAAAAGTATTGGCACAGTTTTAAATGTTTATTATTAGCTCCAGTCAAAACAAATTAGTTCTTTTTCTTTCAAGAGAGTAGAAAGGAGATTTGGCAATAATACAATCACAAAAATAAAAATGAATCTTTTGTGTGTTTTTGCCTTAACAACATGGGTAAAACCTTTGAATTATGTATCAGTTTAAAAAAAAAAACACCATTAAATTACATTCTAAAAAACTTAGCTACCTACAAATAGCGAATAAATTAGAAATTAGTTTAAGTATTGTTTGGAATTGTACAAAAGTTATTGTACAAAAGTTTAGAAAGAATGGGTTTGATTTTAAGCAAACCGCCTTCAGGAAGGCCATCAAAATATAATGAGAGGGCAAAATGGAGTATCCACCAAATTATTAAACAAAATACCACTTTTATCAGCTGCTGAGATAGCAGAAAAGGTATGAACTACTTCAAATACCACCTTCTGTTTCCAGATCATAAGAAATATAATTCAAAAATACAATTATTATGGCAGGATCCAAAGAAAAAAACCTTTTATTACAGAGGTAAACCGCAAAAAAAAAATTGAGTTTGCTAAAACTTATGTTAATAAAGACCTAGAACTCTGGAAAAATGTTATTTTTTCAGATGAACGTAAGATTAGCATATTTGGTTCTAATGGCTGCTAGTATGTTTGGTAGAAACCTAACACTGAGTTTCAAGCTGACTTGTGAGGCCCACTGTAAAAGAGGAGGGTGAAAGTGTCCAAGTTTGGGAGTGCATGTCATGGATTGGTGTAGGAAACTTAACATTTATTGACAATATTATGAATGCCAAACAATATGTCGACATTTTGTTATATAATTTAAAAAGTAGTGCCAAAAAGATGGGGATCAAAGATACATTTACTTTCCAGCAGGACAATGACACCAAGCACACAGCAAATAAAACAAAATAATAGATGCTGTACAATGTTCCCAGATAATTGAAAATGTAGTATGGAGAGATAAATGCCATAGAACACCTGTAGTATCTGTTGGATTTAAAAATAAGAAAAAATAAAATTTCTTCAAAAAATTATTTAAAAGAAACTTTGTCAGAAGAATAATGTAAAATTAGACAAGACTTAACACAAAATCTTGTTTCATCTTTACCATGAAGATAGCATACTACTATCATAGATGCCTATGATATGATAACAAAATATTAGTACATAACCAGTTTGTGGATTGAAGTGTGCCAGTACTTTTTTTACTACATTGAAGTGATTTTTTGGTTGTTGAATTTTTTAATTAAGTAAATTTAATTTTTTCCAATTATTTTCTAAATTTTTCAGTAAGTGAAAAGTTTAACAAATTGATTATTGATTTTTTCACAATGAAACCTAAAAAATTTTATTCTGCCAATACTTTTTTGATCCACTTATGATTGTATATACTTTTATGGTTGTATATATTATATAAAAATATATATATATATATATATATATATATATATATATATATATATATATATATATATATATATAGATAGATAGATAGATAGATAGATAGATAGATAGATAGATAGAAAGTAAAATTTATTCTGGGACAAGGTCCCTTATGAAAAACAGATATGAACAAAAAAATAAAAACTACATCTGGCCAAAAATTACATTAATCAATATTAAAGTATATATACAGTATCTTCAGTGAAATTAAATTAAAACAAGTAAAAATAAAATAAAATTTTGAGAAAAAACTAAATTAAAAAAAAAATTATTTAAATGAAAATAAAAATAAAATAAAATAAGCATGGGTTGATTTTTAAAATTAAGACTCAATAAATTTTATCAAGCATTCACCTCAGTCAAAATCTGTTTCACAATATTTATTTTATTGTATAACGTCATTTTGGGATGTGAGAAGGAATTGGTAGAGATGATATTTAAATGAGGACAAGGAAGAGGCATGGCGGATTTCAGATGGCAAGGAATTCCAGAAGGCTGTGGATCGGGAAATAAAGGAATATTCAAACGTCTTAGTTCTATGGGAAGGGATATAAAGGTCAGAAACACGGGATCTTGTTTTCTGGGAGTGGGCCACGGGTTTAAACTGTAGGAGACTGTAGATGTAAGAAGGGTGTCTGGTGTTGATTGTTTGGAATAGGAAAGATCCGAGGAAATATTGTCTGCGGAAAGAAGGGAAGAGCCACTTTAACTCGTCGTAAAGGTGGGACACATGAGATCGCCTTGATGTACCGAAGACAAATCTTAAGCACGTATTCATGAGTCGCTTCAATCTATCCTTGAGTACCATCGGGATGCCTCCGTACACCACACAGCCGTAGTCAAAGTGGGGGAAAATGAGAGAGGATAAAAGGAGCTTGCGGATGGGTTGTGGGAGTAGGTGGCGGGAGCGATGAAATAGCTTAAGGGTACCTATTGACTTATGGGAGATGAGGGCGATATGGGGTTTCCAGGAGAGGTTTTCGTCTATGGTGATTCCTAGGTTTTTAACGGATGAACTGAATGTGACAGGATGATCGTTGATGTCTAAAGGAGGAAGGAAGGAGATGGATTTAAGAATAGGACTGGAAACTATAATAATGGCCTGAGTTTTCATCGCATTTAGATTTAAATTATTCAGACTTGCCCAGGCACTGATCCTATCTAGGTCTGCCTGAATATTGGCGAACGCCACTAGTAGCTCAGAAGGATGAAAGGAAAAATATATTTGGGTGTCATCAGCGTATAAATGATGTGAACAGTGGTAGATGGATTTGGAAAGATCATTTATGTAGGAATTGAAAAGGAGAGGAGAAATGCTCGAACCCTGGGCCACTCCAGAGGACAGTGTAAGAAAGGAAGATAGGGGTTGGTTTGGAATGCTGACCGCTTGAGTTCTGTCGGATAGGAAAGACTGCAACCAGAGGATAGAGCTGTTGGAGAAGGATAGAGATTTTAATTTCGTATAGAGTGTAGAATGGTCTAAGGAGTCAAAAGCTTTGGAAAAGTCGAGAAGTATTAACACAGTTAACATTTTTTCGTCCATTGCGGTATGTAAGTCATTGGTAATTTTTAGTAGGAGAAGCCAGGTCGGAAACCAGATTGGAGAGGATCGAGTAGTTTTGAGTTTTCAAGGAATTTAGAGATTTGGGATTGAGCTATTCTTTCCAGAGGTTTAGAAAGGTTAGAAAGAATGGAGATTGGACGGTAGTCTTTAGGAGAGGTAGGATTGGGAATTTTGTTGATAGGTCTGACTAATGCTTTTTTCCGAGCAGTTGCAAAAACTGAGTTCTGGAGGGAAAAATTATAGATGAAAAGAAGAACTGGAACGACTTCGGGAAGGCATAATTTTAACAGTTTGACTGGTATCCCATCAAGTCCGATGGAGTTTGTGTGTGATTTCATTATAGAGGAAATAAGGTCGGTCGGTGAAATGTTGGAGAAATAGAAATTATCACTGTTAAATAAGGGTGATAAGGAAAACTGGTGAGAGGTGGGTGAACTGTTGCTGGTGGTGGAAAATATAAAGTAGGAATTTAGTTCATCGGGTGATACCGGGTGAGTACCTGCATTATATATATATATATATATATATATATATATATATATAATACAGTATAGAACTTCAGTGGGAGTTTTGGACCGACTATAAAAAAATATATAGAAAAATCAACTTTATTCTGCAACAAAGTCACTTAAGAATATCAATATTGTTCATAAAAATTAACATTAAATCTGGGCAAAAAACCTTTTACAATAAAAGAATAAGTAAAACATAAGTAATAAGAGAAGTATTTATGTTCTATATTCTAATTACCCAAAAAGATATGTTAAAGAAATAAGTTGAGCAATAAAGTATAATACTGCAAAATATCTGCTAAAAGTAATAAAGTAAAAAATAACTAAATGAAATTGAAAAAGTATAATAAATTATTTTTGTAGGCAAACCATTATAGTAATGAGAAAAAAAAAAGATAAATATATACAATAAATGATTTACATCTGTTCCTAAATATGTTCAAATGAGTACTTATAATGGTATTGTAAAAATTAGAAAAGTCTTATAATCTATATACTAAGACATAGATTGATAGGAGCAAAAAAAAAAAAATAAAAATAAATATATATATATATATATATATATATATATATATATATATATATATATATAAATGGTGTATAAAGAAAAATGAAACCTTGTTACATAATAAATAACTACCCAGCATCTGATTGAATTGTAATGAAAGGGTCCTAAATGTGGATAAGGATAGTGTAAGGCGGATTTTAAGCGGGATGGAATTCCAAAAAGTGGTGGAATGGACTATTAAGGAGTGTTGAAATGAAGCATATTTGTAGAAAGGGGTGTAAAGTTCAGTAGGACGAGATCTTGTGGTGAGGGAGTGGATAGATGACTTGAATAGAAGGAGATTGTATGCCTAGGACCGGCTACGATTATAGATAATTTGGTAAAGAAATGTGCCTTGGAAATATTGTCTACTGAAGGAAGGGAGGAGCCATCCATCGTGTTTACCATAGCATAGTAGTGGTAAACACAAGAACGTCTTGGAATTCCATTGACAAATCTTATTAAGCCATTCATGGTTCTTTTCAGTCTATCTCCGAGATTCAACCAAAGGCCACCTTACACCACACAGCCGTAGTCAAGGTGGAGCAAGATGAGGGTGGATACTAGGAGTCCACGTGTGTAAATGGGTAGGAGATGACAGAAGTGATGGAATAATTACAGGGTAGAAATTGAATGTCGGAAAATGTGAAAAATATGGTGATTTCAGGAGAAGGTTTGGTCTATGAAAATTCCTAAGTTTTTAAGTAAAGAGCTGAAGGTGATGGGATGCTCATTTATGTAAGGACAGGAATGTTGGTATTGGATCTGAAAAGGGGTTTGGAACCAATGACACTGGCCTGGGTTTTAGTAGCGTTTCACCTTAATCCATTTACGTTTGCTCAGGCACAGATCCGATTTAGGTCTTCTAGTATATTGGCAAACACATCATAGCACTAAGAGGGAGCAAAGGAAAGGTAAATTTAGGAATCAGCTTCATAAAGGTGATGGGAACAGTGAAGGATTGATTTATGAAGGTGGTTAATATAGGAACTAAAAAGAAGAGGAGATATTCTAGAGCCCTGTGCCACTTCTGAGAACAGAGTTAGTAGGAATAGTGACTGCTTGGGTAGGTTGATAGATGAAAGATTTAAACCAAAGAATAGAGCTGTTGAAAAAAGATAACGATTTTAATTTGGAGGAAAGGATGGAATAGTTAATGGTATCAAAGGCTTTGGAAAAGTCAAAAGGTACAAGAATAGTTAGTTTTTTGTCATCTATGGCAGACTGAACGTCAGTAATGATTTTGATTAGGGCAGATTGTGTGGAGTAACCTGCTCGAAAACCAGATCGATAAAGGTCAAGTTGATTGGACTATTCAAGGAAGTTGGAAACTTGGGATTGCACTATTCTTTCCAGGAGTTTTAAAAGGTTAGAAAGGATTGAGATTGGGGGGGGGGGGAATCTTCAGGGGAAGAAGGGTTAGGATTTTAAGGTAAAGGAAGGACAATGACTTTTTTTTCTAAGAAGTTGAAAATACAGAGTTCTGAAGGGAGAAATTATAGATGAAAAAGAGAACAGGGAATGTTTCAGGCAGGCACAATTTGATTAATTTGAAGGGAATGCCATCTATACTAATAGAATTGGAATCTGACGGATTTGAAGTCTGTGGGAGAAATATCTGAAAAATAAAAGTTGTCGTCATTAAATGATGTTCCAGGAATAAAGAAGGAAGAGGTTAATGGAGGAATGGAAGAGGAAGCTGATATAAAATATGAATTTAAATCATCAGGTGAGACAGGAAAGACTGCTGAGTAAGGTGATCTGGAAGATTCACAGAGGGATATTTTATGAAGGAGTAGCCATTTGGATTTGGAATCAGGATCTGATAAAAGAGCTTCATGGAAATAGGTGGATTTGGCTCGTCGGATTCTGGTTTGTGCCAGGTTATGAAGCAACCTAAACACTTGGTAGTTGCCAGCAAGCCTAGTACCTCTAAAGCGTATGCTGGCAGCATCTCGTCTTTTTTGAAGATCCTTAATTTGCTGTCACATCCAGTGAGCCAGATGGCAAAGAAAGGTAGAGGTTTTGATGGGAGCATGGGCATTGAGGATATTAAGGAGGTTGGAGGTGAAAATATCAACCATGGAGTCAACAGAGCAACAGGAATATATTCCATTCCAATTTAGGGTTTGCAGGTAGGATAAGATTTTTTCCCGAGTGATGTTATGGAATGTTATGGTTCTAGGTAAGATCTGAGGAGTTTGGATATTATATGAACTTAGGGTTAGGTCATGAGGTTAAAAAGGATACTAGTACTTGGGAAGAGGAAAGGAGGTTCTCAGAGGAGCCGATAATGTAATGGTCCAACCAAGTATCGGACCTGGAGGAAGAAAAAGGAATGATAAAAAGATGAAGTGAAAAAAAAAAGGTTTTGGAGGTTACAAATTTATATAAAATTTATATGTATATAAAAAGTTTTATATATATATATATATATATATATATATATATATATATATATTTACAACTTTTCCTTAATCGACCTTTGAGTATTAAATTTAAACTTAACTATTTAATTGGAAATAAGGTCACTTATTAATTATTTAATAAACTATTGAAAGTTCATTTCTTCTATGTTTATTGACGTTTCGATCCCGGTATTTTCTTTTTATAAGTCAATGATGGGGTCCTCTTCAAATCTAGAATTTTAAAAAATAGAGCTTCGATCAGGCTAGGGACGGTGCTGAGACTGTCGATGTGTCCCTCGCCTGATCGAAGCTCTATTTTTTAAAATTCTAGCTTTGAAGAGGACCCCATCATTGACTTATAAAAAGAAAATACCGGGATCGAAACGTCAATAAACATAGAAGAAATGAACTTTCAATAGTTTATTGAATAATTAATAAGTGACCTTATTCCCTATTAAATAGCTAAGTATATATATATAAAATTATTTCCCTACCCTTCTGAAGATAAGTAATATAGCTGTGTGTTGTTCAAAATCATATCATGATACATCATAGTATGTTTTACACTACATTCAATTGTCTTGATTAAAGATTATGATATTGCAGTAGGGTATGTTAATGGTTTAATTAAATAAATTATTTACAATTAATCTATATCTAAACTGACATTAGGAAATCGTTTTTTCTCTTTCTTATTTATAAATTTTGATTATTTATAATTTTGATTTTTTTTAATTTACCTTCAGATGAAACATGTCGTTCAGATGAATTTACATGTAACAATGGAAAGTGCATTCAGCAAATTTGGGTTTGTGATATGGATGATGATTGTGGAGATCATTCTGATGAAAGCAAATGCCCTGAAAAATTATGTCCAAAATCTGATTTTCAATGTCATGACAAATCCTGTATAACTGCAAAATGGAGGTGTGATGGAGATTTTGACTGCCCTGATAGATCTGATGAAAAGGTAATTTATGTTTATAACACCTAACCAATTATTTTACTTTATTTATGTGTCTGTTAATCATAGCAAAGGATGTATTTTAATGCTTTAAATGAAAGGGAAAATTCTTTTGTTAATTTCTGTTTATTAAATCCACACCAATAAAGAAAATGATAATACATAACATTATTTAGTTAATTATATTTATATGATTTAACGATGGCATAAATATTTTTCATATAATATCTTGAAATAACCAATAGAAATAGAAAAATAACTTTATACTGGTACAAAGTCCTTAAAGAATAACAAAGTTGTATAGAAAAAGTCAATTACTTCTTGCCAAAAGACCTGTTACATTAAAGGAATTAAAAAAAAAAAACCATTAAATAGTTAAAATATACACAAAGAAACACACGAAGAATGGTAAACTATTAAGAAAAAAATTAAATTCCTCTAAAGGTTAAAAAAGTCTTAACCATACTTGGGCAATATTTCAAATAAATATTTTAAAATAAAAAATAGAATACATTTTTGTATTTTGCATTTTAAGAAGTAAAATATAAAATAGATTGTTTTAACTGTACTTTCTTTTTAAAATACAAAATACAATAAAAGTATTTGTATTTTAATTCCAAGATACTAAAATATAAAAAATGTACTTTGATTTTTATTTTAAATACATAAAATAAATTACCAAATAGAGTAGGTTCCCTGTATTGTATGCTGATCATCCACCAGAAATTATTTAGTTGTAATTAAAATACTTTTAGTATTTTGTATTATTATTATTATATGATGGTTAACGAAGGAATTCTGCAACCCCATTTTGAACCTACACCACGTGGTTTGGAAGTTATTCTTTAAACGTGATGAACCATTGACAACGATTGAGAAATAATCCAATCCACTTCTTTTTTTTTTCTTTTTTGTTTAATTTTTGTTTGATGTTTGTTTGTTGATATTGGACCAAATTTCAACAAAGAGCTTGTCAGAGTACCGAACAGTAAAATATCTTTGATACATAAACCTTTGGTATTCAATAGGATATATTTTTTCTTCAAGCCTTACCTTGAAGGCTTGAAGGAATGGAAACAGGTACGCACTTTTTGCATAAAATAAATTACCAGCTGCATTGAAAAATTGGATCATTTTGCTTCCCATGATCACATGTCAGTTCCAGTCAAAAATATCATTAAATATGAACATCAAACAAAAAGAAAAAAAAGAAGTGGATTGGATTATTTCTCTTTCATTCTTTCAATGATTCATCATTCTTAAAAAAAACTTACAAATGCTGTGGTCGAGAACCAAAATGGGATTGCAGAATTCCTCCATTCAAAACCCAAAGAATAATATTGTGAAGAAATGAGACAAAAACAATATACATGTTTTGGCCAATTTTCAAAACTTTATCGGTTTTAAAACATCAATGGTCTACTTTCTATAGGGCATAGAAAGAATGGTAAAAAAATATAGAAAAAAAACTAGTGTAAGGGATTTTCTTGGAAACAATTCTTTCTATAAATTTCTATATCAATTTGCCATTCTTCACTTATTTACTTTTATTTTGTACTTTATATTTAGAATATTTTATTTTAGTCACTATATAAACTGAAATGAACTATATAAACTCAAATGATCGTTGCAAATGTTAATTTTTCCCAAATTTAAGACATATTATACAATTTGAAATAAATGTGACAAAAATTAGCACCGAAAATTAGCACCAGCTGTAACCAATTATAGGTGAATTAATACCATAACTATAACATTTGTTAAATATTAAAAAAATGGTTAAATTATAAATATATATATATATATTATATATATATATATATATATTTTTTTTTTTTTTCTGTTGCTATTACAGACCATGTAGATCATTTAATTGTAGGCCGATCTGCTCTGCCTCTCCTATCAGAGTCTTAGCGAGTTTTTCAATGTCCTCTTGATTACTTCCTTGAACAGGTATATCATCTGTGTATTCCTTTCAACGTGGACCCCTCCATTTTTCTGTGATGTTGTTCTTATCACCTTCTCCAGGGCTAAGTTGAACAACATCGGTGATAGTCAATCTTTCTGCCGTAAGCCTGTTTGAACTTTGAAGGCTTTAGATACTTCTACTTGTATTATGACTCTACATTTAGGGTCATTTGTACATGCCTTTGTCAATCTCACCAACTTACCAGGAATTCCCAGTTCAGTCATGTTTTTTCTATGACAATTTCTGTCCACAGAATCATAGGCTGCTTTGAAATCGACAAATTATCCTGAGCTACTTCCCATTGTTTTCCGAGTACTCATTTTAGGATGAAGATCTGGTCTAGCGTGCTCCTTCCCTCTCTGAATCCATCTTGGTGGGCATCTATTCTATTTTTGTAATACGGATATATCCAGTTTACTAGGATATTGGTCATTATCTTGTAGGCAGCAGGAAGGAGTACTATGCCTCTGTAATTAGTACACTCATGCATGGAGCCTTTCTTTAGGATAAGACAGATTAGGCTCATATTCCAAACCTCAGGTATCCCTTCCTCTTCCCAAACTTTCTGGATTGGTTGTAGTTGCTTGGCTCTTAAGTGTCTCCGCCATCTTTTTGATGGTAGATTGTCTATCCCTTGAGCCTTTCTTGTTTTGAGCCTTTCAATAGCTATTTCTACATCCAGTATATCTGTTTTTTCAACCTCTTCTGGGTTAAAATCCTCAATGTGGTCCCCAATTCTTCTTCGTTGATTGAGAAGTCCCTGGAAATGTTCTTTCCAGATGTTCAATATCTTTTCTTTAGATGTCGTCAAAATGCCATATTTTCCTCACATTTGCCTGTTTCTCGTTTTATATCCTACCCTTTCTTTCCTACTGTCTGCTAAGAATTCACGTATATCTCCAACCTGCCAGCTGTCCTCAATGGTTTGTGAACTTTCTTTGAAGAATTTCCTTTTTGTCGATCTTATAATTTTGTTTGCCTTTTTCTTGGCAGCAATTTACTTGTCCTGAGCAACCTGATCAGTTGTAGCTAGGCAGAGGACTTTCATTTTTCTTCTTTCCTCTACTGCCTTTTCACATGCTTCTGTGAACCACATCTTAGATTTTCGTTTCTCCTGAATACCTATCACTTCCTTAGCTGTTTCTTTTAGTACTTTCTCTATTTCCTCCGAATGTTGGTCCACCGTGAGGCTATCAAAATCCAAGAGTTCGAATTTATTTTTCAGCTCAAGTTGGAATTTGGTTTTTACTTCAGAAATTTTCAAATTATGGATTTCGTACCTCCTTGTTTCCACTCGATCTCCTGTTGTGTGAATTAGCTTCAATCTCTGACATAGTTTAATTCTAATTAGAGAATGTTCTGAATCACAGTCTACTCCGCAATAGCTTCTTACATCTTGTATTGAGCTCTGATGTCTCTTGTATACCAGCACTTGGTCAATTTAGTTTTTCGCTCCTTTGGGACTAATCCAGGTGTACTTGCGGATATCCATGTGTAGCAACATTGTACTACTCAGGACTAGACCTTCAGCTGCTGCCAGACTGATACATCTCACTCCATTGTCATTGCTATTTTCGTGAAAGCTTTGACCTCCGATAATGGACCTGAATTGCCGTTCTCTCCCTATCTCTGCATTGAAGTCACCTATGACCAATTTTATCTCATGTCTATGACCTTGGACCACAATGTTTTCCAACTGATCATAGAAATCATCCTTCATCTCTTCATCTTTATCTTTGGTTGGTGCATACATGTTAATTATGCCAATGGCTTTTAACTCATAATATACTAATCCTTTCGTTTATTGGGGTGAAGTTTCATTACTTCATCCGCAATTTCTTTTCATTTTTCCTGACTGAAGCATGGTTTTTACGTTCCATGTAGCCATGTTCAAACATTTCAAGTTCTTTGTTTTCCTTTTCTCACCAGGGTCGTTACCATTATTTCTGTCCAGCTTTTCTTTGATCGTATGTTTCATAACCAACAATTTTTTACAAAATGGGAGATGGGTTGGTCTCATGCTAAATCTCAGGAAGCTGCTGTTGACTCCAGTAGAGTTTGTCCACCACCATTCCTTAGATGCAAGCCCTGTTGCCCACTTGTATAACTCGATAGAATTGAAATACTTGTTGCAAACTGGAAAGCAATACCCGATCATAGGCTGAGATGGAGAAAGATAGTTTAGGTAGCCGGAGATCAACAAGATCTGTAAGCCAACAGAAGAAAAATAAAACACCTTTTTATGTTTTTCTAGTCGTATTTGTTATCTTCAGTGCCATAATATTTTCTATATTTAAATAAATAGAAACCTCTAAACTTATATTCATTTATTTTAGATTCATTTTAAATAATTATATGTATCATAATAAATGGCTATAGGTTATGTTTCATTGTTTTTTTTATTATTATTTACATTTATTTGTATTGTGTATGTATGTATTTATTTATATATATACTTCTTGTTTTCTTTTTTTTTGTAACTCCAAAGAAGGAGAGTTTATTAAGTGATCATTACATGCGCAATGCCTATTACAAGTTGGCACACTATATGTATTATATGTTGCATTTTTACAATACATGATATATTCAGATTTTTTTTGCAATATTAGTTTTATAAAATAATTAAATTAGTAAAAATAAAAATATGAAAAGAAAATATTCACAATCAAAAAATGTCTATAGAAGAAAAATAAAAAACACTATACAGCAAAATAAATATTTAAAAAAATGGAATAAAAAGTAATAAAAAAATAATTAAACAACAGATAATAAATGAGAACCAAATCAATAAGTAAAATAAAACAAAAATAATTAAATAAATATAATGAACAACAAGCTAACTAGAACTGAAAAACGTTTGCTCTCTTTTTAAACTATCTTCCTACATTCATTAATCAATAGTTCAAAGTCTCAACGTTAGTAAATATTGTATATTATTAGATTTATATTAGGAGATCCTCAACATTTTGTGTAAAAAAACTTTTTAAAAAATTATGGATAAGTGATATTGTTTAGGCAACTTTTCAATTTTAATTTACTAAAGGCAAATAATTCTAATGAGTTCAAAATAGGCAACATTCAACTTATTGGCAACATTTGACTTATTTATGCTGTGGACTGTATTTTGATTAAGTGGTATGTTATATGAATTGTGTAAATTGACTCACCCTTTTATGCTGGCATAGACATCTTACTTAACTGAGAGGGCCCTCCAGTCTGCTATAGCTGGTGCCTCTGTGGATTTGTGAAAAAGAATGGGGCGAGTGCATTTGAAAGCTGGTACAAATTAAATTTTATCTTTCAGATCTTATCTGATCTGCCCCCACCACTCATTCCAACGCGGCAATCAGGCACAATAACTTTTCACATAAAACATATCCCCCTTCGTAAAATATTTCATTTCACAAACAAAAAAAAAAGAAAAACCAAGCTCATAGATTGGTAATTACCAGGCAAGGCATAAACGAGAGGAACGATAGCACCAAAGTGGCTTTAGCAGTCCTTAATTTTACCCCCCTAAGAGCTCCGTCCTTATCCATAATGGTATGAGTCTGTTTAAGGAACCTTTCTATGGTTTTCCACCGCTAAGGCAATCAATTAATTCAGTGAGAAATTTCCTCTGGATGAGTCTGACATAAACCATTAAAGCATCCTTAAGATCGTCAGCAGCCAAGGCTCTAGTAGGCAAAACACTGTGCTCCCGATCTCGCCAATATTTAAGAAATTTTAAAATAAAAGCAAAAACCCTTTCCAGCTTTAAAAGGCTCAAGTATTTTTCCTGACAAACCAACAAATCTGCTGCTAATAGAGATATTGTTTTTACTTCAGGAAGAATGAATGGAGGTTCAATATAGTAAATAGGTCAGTCAGAAGGAGGTAATGAAATAAATGCTGCGACGTTCCAATAAAGCTCATGGGAAAGTACCTGGTGTGGTGTGAGGCCTCTTGATAAACAATCGGCTGGATTCTGTTTTGTAGGAATGTAGTGCCAACAAGTAGGTTCTGTTACTTCTAAAATCTCTACTACATGATTGGTAACATAAATCTCAAGTTCATGAGGCGGGGTATGTAACCAATAGAGTACGTTACGAGAATCCGAAAAACAATATTCTTCATTAATAAAGTAGTCTGGAGGCAAGAAGAGTAGCGTTTAATTCCAAACGAGGCACTTATTGAACCTTAAGTGGGATCACCTTACTTTTTGCCATTAACAAATGAATTTTGGTAGCTTCTCCTGGATACCCAACTCTCAGGTAGATCACACACCCTTAACTTTTCTTGGAAGCTTCTGAAAAGGCGACTAGTTGCTTGGATGATGCTTTCTGGCTGACAATAAGAGGCAGGCAAACATTTTTCAAGCTCGGAAATTCTTCAAGGAAAATCTTCCACAATGAAGACACACTAGGGTGCTACTCATCATCCCAATTAACCTTAAGCAGCCACAAACGTAAAATACATTTAACAGAATTTTTGGCATTTTGGCATCATTGAAAATTTTGGCAATGAAGAAAAGAATACCTCGCTTTTTAAAAATAGGCACACTTTTTTGTATTGAATACCTGAAATGATCGAGTTAAGGATCCTAAAACAAACCCAAAACCTATACAGTCAAGGAATCTCCATATAGGCACAACGGAACTTCTTGAGTATTCTCAGATATAGCAGAAAGTACTTTTTCGGAATTACTGGAGAACTTTCTGAGTTCAAGCCCACCTGCTCCTAATAAGACCTTTTAAAAAGAGAGCTTAGCTTAGTTTAGCTGCTCAAATGTTCTCTTTAAATGGTTTTAATAATGACACACTCTCTTTTCAAATAAAGTAAATTTAGTTTAGTTTACAGTGAAACAATTTTCAATTACTTAAATTAAATATTTCTTTAGTTATCGCTTCCTATTCATGAAAAAACATGAAACTTAAAAAAACACTAAACTTGGATTTTCTACTTTTATGCTGAGAATTGGCCTATTGTATGTACGAACTTTTTTGTAGGCCTTGAGGTTTGCTATTATAAAAATTTCCCTCTACTTAAGGGACACCCTGTATATTACATATAGCAATAATAAGTGAAAGTAAAAATGTGTACATTATTAACATATACATACATATTAATATTTAATTTAATTTGTGTGTTAAAGGTAATTTATTTTCTGATCTAATCTTTATTTATCACAATTTAATCATTATTATTTATGTAAAATTTAATCATTATTATTTATGTATTACTCAATGAGTGATCATCATTTTTGATTGAATCAACAAACATAAACAATCGGTTTAAATTTTTATTTATAAATCAAGCATTACATGATATTGTGGAAAAAATAATTATTGATTTCAAACCCTGGTTTATACTCATAAGGCACTTAACTAATTTTCTATTTCTAAGATCCAAATATTTAAACTAAGTACAAAATAAAAGTTAATAAATAAATTGACAAGGAACATACTAAAAAGTTTTTTGTACTAAAAAAAAATTTCATAATTGACTAACATTAAAATTGTTAACATTAAAATTTACTCAGTGGACGCAGAATTCAATGCTCTACAACATTTATTCTATGAGCTTTTTCTCTTAGAGAACTCATTTCCAAGGTGTAGAATCATTTACAATAATACGTCTCAATTTTTTACAAAGTTGGTAAAAATAATCATTTGTTGACTGTGGTTTTCGACCATACAACTTAATCAAATTAAGTGTTGTTACTCATTTGATGCACAATTCTTTAATTTTTTAAATGATAAGTTTACCACTTTATAGGTGAAAAATAATATATTTAAAAAATCTGACTTTTTTATCTGTCAAAAGCTATCCCGAGGTACCATGTGTTACCATTTTTTTTTTTTACCTGTTTGAACCCATATCTAAAAGTTAAACAAATGAAAACTTTTCCCACATTTTTCACAACATAATCTCTGTTCAGTCTTCAACTTACTAGTTAATTAAACTACAAAATTTGAAAGCAGCTGTTCTGGAATGGCAGACATGGTTCATTTTACTTAAAATATCACAAAATTTTCTAATTTGAATTCAAATCTTCTCCTAAAACAAGTAGTCTTTTTAGGCCCTGATTCCTGGGCTAATAAGGATTAGTCAATGACTGCAGTCTCGGAGCTCTTAATAGTACCTATACGAGCATTTCCAAGTCAATTTCAACCTTTTCCAAATCAAATTCAACATTTTCCATGTCAAATTAAACCTTTTCCATTTCAAATTCAACCTTTTCCAAGTCAAATTCAACCTTTTCCATTTCTTTTTGTTTTTAAATTGTTTATTGAAAAATATTACAATCTGTCTCAAAGGACATTTATAATAGTGTTCAGCGATCACATTCACACTTTATGTACAATAAATAAAAATAAATTATACAGAAAAATAACATACATATATATATATATATATATATATATATATATAAAATAACCTAAAAATAAATAAATAAAAAGAACATTTACATACCTATATACACTATTTACAATCAGGCGAGAGAATTCCTAGCCATACTTGTCCCTCCAACTGTGGAGGGAATAGCATGACTCCAGGAGATCCTAGCACTTCTCTCTCAACCGCATCACTGGGGCTAAATCCAGTGGAGATTGTGCTAAAACCAGTGCTTTAGCCATATAGATAGATCGATAGATAGAAAAAAAAACCTTATTCTGGGACTAAGTCTCTCCAGAATAACAATAATGTACTAAATAATAGAATAACACTGGCCTAAACATTTGAAACAATAAATAAAATTGATAAAATAAAATAAAAAGTAAAGAAAACCTTAGGTGCACAAGCTATATACAATACAGATAAAACTATGTACAGAGCATCTAAAATTATGAACAAAACAATTAAAACTATGAACGAATCACTTGAATTATGAACAAAACTATATATAAGGGTTGAACAACATAAACATACACTTTGAGAAATGAAGAATGAAAAAGAGATAGAATGAGTTCATTTCATAAAAAAAAAAACTTTACTTGAATATATATATATATATATATATATATATATATATATATATTATATATATATATACAGTTAACTATGATTGAATAAAAAAAAAAATGTATGTATTGAAATTCCTACGTCGATAGTAGGAAATGCATGTACTATCTCTTGCCAAGTATTATGATTATATGATTGCTACACAATACATATATAGTATTAATAGTTAGCTGGTATCTGACTGTTTTTGGAACAGGAATTGGAATAGGAGGTTTTTGAATGTGTATAGGGAAGGGGCATGTCGAATTTTGATCGGGAGGGAATTCCTAAAGTTGACAGAGCGGGCTATAAAGGAATTTTGGAATGAGGCAGATCTATGAGAAGGGATTTATAGGTCAGAGGGTCGAGATCTTCTCATGAGGGAATGGATTGAGGACTTAAATTGGAGAAGGTTGTAGAAATAAGTAGGACAATGATCGGTAATGATTTGATAAAGAAAAGTACCTAGGAAATATTCCCTTAAGGAGGGGAAGAGCCACCCTAACTCAGTGTAGTGGTGGGAGATACGTGAGTGTCTCGGGGTCCCAAGTACAAATCTTACAAAGCTATTCGTAAGTCTTTTGAGTCTATCACGGACACATATACAGTCCTGTCGTGAGTTGAGAATCAGGCCATTGCCAGAACTCAAATATTTACAAACTATAACAGGTCCCAGGGCCACTGCCATTTTAACCTTCTTGGAGGATTCTAGGGATATGTGGTGCTGAATAGGGATTGTGCAAGGGGATTTGGATGATAGGTAAGGTTCTGGTGAAATTTCGAGAATTTTTCTGGGATAAGGTCTAGGACTTGATCTTGGTTATAGAACCCTATTGATGATGTTTGTCGTTTAAATCTGCACCCAGGATGAAGTGATGTCCTAAGGAGTTGAGAAGAGAACTGAACTGGACATTAAATATGGATCTGTTCGGAGGACAATATGCTGATGCTATGGTGACGGTAAAGGAGAAGGTTTTGATTACGATTGCCGTAGATTGTATGAAATCTTGAGTCGGTAATGGGAGCTGGTCATAAGAAAGTGATTGGTGTACAATAACAGCAGTACCGGGTTGTGCTTTACCGTCAGGACGGTCAGTAGGGTATGTTATATATTGAGTTACTTTTAAAAGCTGTTTTCTGGTTATTCGAGTTTCGTTAATTAGTGCTACGTCGATGTTCTTGTCCACTGGTAAAGCTATTATTTCTTCAACGTGAATTCTAACACCATTCGCATTCCAGAGAAGAATCGATATGGGTTTTGGGAATGTGACTCATTAAGAATTGTTTTAAGGAGGGATGAGGTGAGATACTTTGTGAGAAGATTTGTGAGGAGTAATATGAGCGGAGTAACTAGGGATTTAAAATCGGTGAGGAAAGATGCTAACAAACTGGTGAGATTTGTTGCATTGGTAGGAGGAGGGATATGATGAATTTTTTGTTGATGGTTTGGTATATTAAGATGAATAGCTTAGGGGTCAGGTTGTTGTTGCGGCAGGCTTGACATTTATCGGTTATATTCTTACCTTTAAGTAGCTGGGAGAATGATACGCTATTGTTCACTATTATAGAAGGCTCTTTCTCTCTCTTTTTGTTCTTACTGCTTCATCTTGAATCCGTTTTTTCTGGTGTCTGGATTAGAGATTCTTGTTAATTAAGCAGCGTTTGCAGTTGACTGGGTGTGTCTCAAATCATAGTGCACACACTGCAGGATCTTGTATCGGTTTGGTGCCCTCCACCGATTTGTGCTGTTCACCACATTTCACGCAACAAGGCAGATAGTGGCAAAAAGTCTTCGTCTGGCCGTACGCCTGACAATTATGGCATTGCACAATTTCTCTCTTGGGGTATGGTTTCTCTACTTCCACCATTGTGTAATACATCGCATATTTTTTCGATACTTAGTGATGGTTCCAAGTCTATGAAAAACAATGGTAGAGGTATTTTATTTGTTAACCCTGACTGCTCCTTGTTCTCCTGTAAGACGTTGATTACCTGAAGTACATTGAAACCAAGCGTTGTTAGTTCTTCTTTAATCACTTCAGTTGGGGTTGAAGAGTGCAAATTTCTTATCACTACTCGTAAAGATCTCTCCTGCCTCAGCTGGTACGATTGAAAATTCGCATTTGTTTCCGATAGGTACTTCACTATTTTTCGGTAGGTTTCAGCAGTATCTGTTGTTATTTTTGTATCGTTGGTTCTGTTGAGGAATGAATAACTGCCAGAGCAGAGTTTGTTTAGTTGTGTACACAATAGCTGGAAGTTTTTGATATTTTTTACAAATATCGGAGGAGGTCTTGGTTCCCTGGTTGGGATATCAATTTATTGTACCTATTCGGATTTATTCCATATAAGGGTTTAGTATTATATAATTTTGTGCCTAGTTTATGAAAATAATCTCCATTTTATGATTACGTCACTGCGTTTCGACTTATTTAAGTTTTTCGGATTTATTCGATATAGGTATATTAGGATGATTAGGATTTTGAGCTTAGGGTTGAGTTTGTTGTTGCGGCAGGCTTGACATTTATCGGTTGTATTCTTACCTTTAAGTAGCTGGGAGAATGATACGCTATTGTTCACTATTATAGAAGGCTCTTTCTCTCTCTTTTTGTTCTTACTGCTTCATCTTGAATCAGTTTTTTCTGGTGTCTGGATTAGAGATTCTTGTTAATTAAGCAGCCTTTGTAGTTGGCCAGGTGTGTCTCAAATCATAGTGCACACACTGCAGGATCTTGTATCGGTTTGGTGCACTCCACAGATGTGCTGTTCACCACATTTCACGCAACAAGGCAGATGGTGACAAAAAGTCTTCGAGTGGCCGTACGCCTGACAATTACGTCATTGCACGATTTCTCTCTTGGGGTATGGTTTCTCTACTTTCACCATTTTGTAATATAATCTTGTGATATCGTAAATTTTTTCGATTAAAATGGTCTCCACTTTAAGACTACGCCACTGCGTTTCGACTTACTTAATTTTTTCGTTCAATAAATAAAGTTTAAAAATTTTCAAATTATTATTCAAGTTTTTTGGACTTATTCGGTATAAGGATCTACTTCAGAGATGTAGCATTTATCTAATCTTTAATATTTAAATTTATCTAATATTTAATATCGATTTCAAGATTATTCATCTCGATTAATTAGGCTTATTTTTCATGAATAAATAAGTATTATGAAGCTAATGTTAAATTAACCACAAAACACAAAGTAAGAAGCCGAAAAAGCAGCTGGTAATAAATTTAACCTACTATTTTCAGATTTTTCAGCTAATTGTTCAAAATTCATATAAGTAGACCCTTATATGGAAAAAATCTGAAAAACTTAAATAAGTTGAAACGCAGTGGCCTAATTATAAAATGGAGGTCATTTTCAAAATCTTCGACTTTGGAAACATAAGAATACACCCTTATTGTAATAGTATAGAAAAGTAAAATTGTAAATAGTTACTACTGTAAATATGTATATAAATTATTAGAGCGTTCTTCATTATTTTTACTTCATGTTTATTTTCAATTTTTTGTTTTTTATTCTCTAAACTGATCTAAATTAGTAAGTAACTTATAATTTGTTCTATTATTTTTTTTATTTTGACTATTTAATTACTCTATATTTTTGTTTCTGTATCTCTAAGGCTCCTTAGCCCATATTATTGTCTTTTTATATTATTCTAAAGGGACTCGTCCCAGAATAAATAAATCATTATTATTATTATTATTATATCGAATAAATCTGAAAAACTTAAATAAGTCTAAACGTAGCGGCATAATCTTAAAATGGAGGTAATTTTCAAAATCTACAGCTCAGGAAACATAAAAGTAGTCCTTTATAAAAAAAAAATCCGAAAAACTTAACTAAGTGAAACGCAGTGGCGTAATCTTAAAATGGAGGTCATTTTCATAATTTACGGTCTCGGAAACATAAGAATATACCTTTATATCGAAGAAATCAGAAAAACTTCAATAAGTCAAAACGCAGTGACATAATCTTAAAATGTAGGTCATTTTCAAAATTTACGGTCCCAAAAACATATAAGTAGACCTTTATATCAAATAAATTCGAATAACTTAAATAAATTGAAACGCAGTGGCGTAATTTTAAAATGGAGGTTATTTTCAAAAACTACTCATACGATAACTGACCTATACATCGAAAAATTAAAGATAATTAATTAAATAAAAAAATGTGGAATTTGAAATGGAAAAGTTTGAATTTGACTTGGAAAAAGTTTAATTTTATTTGGAAAAGGTTGAATTTGACTTGGAAAAGGTTGCTATTGACTTGGAAATGCTATATAATTTCACTACACTCACTTCATATTAAATTCTGAGGAAATCTCAACTGTCTATTAATTCTATGGTTTATTATTTTAAATTTAAGCAACTTGAACAAAATGAAATGAGTTACATGATAGAGGTATGTTAACTAGCCAGTAGTAAAGTAACTACTTCGTAATGTTCTGAGTTCACTACAAGTAGAAGAGTATATATACATTTCTTTTTTTTATTTGAAAAAAGTACTTTTGAAGTTATATTGGGATTTCACTGTGTGATGAATATAATAGTTTAAATGCTGTAATAGTTTTTTGTTTTTTGATTTTTCAGGATTGTCCAAATGATATTGCTGTGTTTTCTGTATGCCTTGATAAAGAATTTCAATGTACTGATAGAATGACGTGTGTCCATCCTTCATGGGTCTGTGACGGGGATTCAGACTGTCCAGATGGTGCAGATGAAAGCTCTGATCAGTGTGAAAATGTTACATGTCGTCCAGATCAATTTCAGTGTAGAAATAATCTCTGTATAGCTGGTCACTTACATTGCAATGGACTAGCTGAATGCACAGATGGGAGTGATGAAGAAAATTGTGGTTTGTTTATGTATTTTCTCATCTTTAAAATGAAGAGAGGGTTGATTTAAGTTCTGAATTGTTTTCATAATTTTAGCAAGCCCGATTCCATCCTGTAAAAATGATCAGTTTGATTGTGGAGGTGAAACGTGTATAGCAATGAATAAGGTATGCAATAAAATCCCAGACTGTCCAAACAGCGAAGACGAACCAGTAGGCAAATGTGGTGTTGATGAATGTGCTACGAATAATGGTGAATGCTCACACCTCTGTATAGATACTCCAACTAGTTATCGATGTGATTGCCGCCCAGGCTACAAGCTTATTGATAATTTCACTTGTGATGGTACGTATCTCAAAGTTTTAAGATTTTTATTTAAATTCACCTCCTTTATTTAAATTCATTCTGATTATATCAGTTGTTTTAAATGAAAATAGACATGATGTTTATATTTTTTGTGTCTTAGTATATGCATGTATGTGTTTGTGCATGTATATATGTATGTATGTATGTATGTATGTATATATATATACATATATATATATATATATATATATATATATAGAGAGAGAGAGATAGATAGATAGATAGATAGATAGATAGATAGATAGATAGATAGATAGATAGATAGATAGAAAATAACCTTTATTCTGGGACAAGGTCCCTTAAGAATATTAACAAAAAACAAAAACCATATCTGCCTAAAAACTACATTAATAAAAATTAAAGAATATATACAATATTTTCAGTGAAAATATATAAACAACAGAAAATAAAAACATTTTGAAAATTAAAGCATTATTGGAATGAAAAGAAAAACAGAATTCAAGGAAAATAAAAACAAAGTGTTATTAACACTATGAGTTGAATCTTAAAATTAAAACTTAAACAATTTGAACAACCAAAATTGATTCATAAAATTTATTTCATGATTGTTCAGCTTCATTTTGGGATATGAGAAGGAATTGGTAGAGATGGTATTTGAATGAGGACAAGGAAGAGGCATGGTGGATATCAGATGGCAAGGGATTCCAGAAGGCAGTGGGGTATGAAGGTCGGAAACACAGAATCTTGTTTTCTGGGAGTGGAATATGGGTTTGGACTGTAGGAAGAGTGCCAGGAGTCTATCGTTCGGAATAGGTAAGATTCAAGGAAATATTGTCTGTGGAAAGAAGTGAAGAGCCACTTTAACTTGTCATAAAGATGGGACCGCCTCGAATTACCGAAGACAAATTTTGAGGTGTTCATAAGTTGCTTCAATCTGTCTTCGAGTACCATCAGGATGCTACTATACACCACACAACCATAGTCAAAGAGGGGGGAAAATAAAAGAGCATACAAGGAGTTTGTGGATAGATTGTGATTGTAGGTGACAGAACCAATGAAATAACTTAAGGGTACCTATTGACCATTGGGAGATCAAGCCGATATGGGGTTCCAGGAGAGGTTTTCTTCAATGGTGATTCACAAGTTTTTAAAAGAAGAGCTGAATGTGATGGGATGATCGTTTATGATTAAAAGAGGATGGAAGAAGTTGGATTTAAGAAGAGAACTGGAACCTACAACAATGGCTTGAGTTTCCATCGCGTTTAGCCTTAAATTATTCAAACTTGCCCAGGCGCTGATCCTATCTAGGTTTGCCTAAATATTGGCAAATGCAACTAATAGCTCACTAGCTCAGAAGGATGGTATACATATATTTCAGAAATGACGTAGGTGAAATCTCTATAGACCATGACAATTTAATGTTCACTGAACATATTATTTGCGACATTAATGATGAATATATAACGGAAGACTCATCAAGACTTGAAAATGACCCTTAGTATGGTCGAAACGTCGAATTAAATAGTGTATCAATAAAATGTTTGGTGATAATTGGCCTAATTTATGTAAAAAATATTTTTTTTTCTTTTTACTTCCTTGTATAGCATTATAACTAAGCCATTTATGAGTACTAAATGATGCAGCATTGAAAGTAACATGAAAATCAGTAATTGTTGATTATCTTTGTTAAAATAAGTGGAAAACAGGAAAGATAAAATTATAAGGATTTTTAAAATTTCAAACATCAATTTCTTTCTAGTAATTTGTATTTAAGTTGTTGAGCTTAGAAAAATATGTTTCATGTATAAGCTGTACTAAATTGTATGTGCTTTAATATTTAATTTAAAATTTTGAATTAAGTCGCCTATAAAAACAGATAATTAGTTGAAATCAAAAAATCATACATGTTTTTTGCGAATTTTCAAAACTTTACCCATTTTGAAAGCTTGATAGTTCGCTTTCTGTTGGATTTAGAAAAAATGTTAGATAATTTTAAGCTGTTTAAGATTGAATATAACCATTTTTTATCTATATCACTCTAAAAAGGAGATATTTAGCGTAAACCAAAAAAAGTTCAAAATTTCAATGATTTTTGGAGCACAATGTTTCCAAGGCGGAAAATTGGATTTTTTATACTCACTACTTACCTAATAATATAAAAAAGAAATTTGAATTACCCAACCTTTTGCACGGTATACCCCTTTTGTGCTAATTTGACTGGCCTACAAATTCTTCTGAGGTGTACTTATACAAGTACTGTTTAATTTTTTTTTAATACTTTTGAACACTTTTTTTAATACTTATGTTGTTATTTTCTTTATTTGAAAAAATCATATAATTAATAAATTATCACTAGAATAGTTGAAATAATTTATATTATGTGCTTTTAAAAAAGTTGATGTAAAACTAATTCTTTTTATTGAATATTGAATAGTTAACCGTTGCATAATAAAGGAAGAAGATGGTCCGGGATGGCGGTCATAAATTGGCTAAATAGTGGCAAAACTATTTTATTAAAAGTCAACGTTTCGACCCGACTTTGCAGGTCTTCTTCAGTGCTAGAACGGACAAGATACAAAAGGATATAGAGAATTGTAGTTTAGATAATATTTAGACAAAAAATTATAAACAATTTGAATAAGCTTATTAAAATTATTAATCGTAAGTACATTAAAATATAAACAGAGTAAGCTAAGTAACAAGATCCTAAACTGAAGTAAGTAGATGGTAACAATTGTTGTAGTGTAATATATAATATATGCAAATGTGAATATACTTCTACAGATCTACAGGAGACATTGAAAGAAAAGGAAAAAGGATATGATATGAAATAATAGACATAAAGGGATGTGGAGAAAGAAAAGAAAAAAGAAAACCAAAAAATAAATAAAATTAGAAGAATAAAAATAGAGACTTACAGGTGTGTTCAGCTAGGATTTTCACTTAGAACTGGAAAATCAGGTTAAGGGTAGGTATTGGAGAATTTGCTGACCGGTTTGGGTCAATGGGAAAAAAACCTAGAAAATTGCAGTATCTAAAATTTGAAGATATGGATGGATACAAAGGAAAAACACTATATCTATAAAATAATAAATTATAAATATATACATATACATATACATATAAAATAGACTTAAGAGATTATAGATAAGAGTACAATGTAAATAAAAACAAAAAGGAAGAATTAAAATATAAATATAGAAATAAGAGACCATGCATTGCAGAACTAATTTAGAAGTATAGAGAGGAAAAAAAATATGAATAATTATAATTATATTTGGTTGTACATATGTAAGAAAATTACATTTAAATATTAGATAATACTAAGACATTGTTAAAAAGTAAAATGAATACAAAGTGAAAACTGAAGATCATACATTGATGTAGAATGCACCTGTAAAGTTGGGTCGAAACATTGGCTTTTAATAAAATAGTGTTGCCACTATTTAGCCTATTTATGACTGCCATCCCGGACCATCTCCTTCCTTTAATGTTTTTTATATATATCTACATCAGGCCAAAGAGCTATTAGAGAACACTATTGTTTTCTAATTCTCTTATTTTCATGCTCCTTTATTGGACTAAATATGTTTCTGAAGATCTATTTTTTCCAAATTTTTGGGATCATAGTCATTACCCAACAGAGGCGGATCTATAGGAGAGGAGGGGGCTTTCGGGCTAAAGCCCTCACAAAATGGTAAAATGTAACCATGTTTTATGGAAAAAATATTAAAAAATTATCTCTTAAAGTATTATTGTTCGTGTTATTACATTTAATAATACTTCAAGAATCACTTAAACACTATTTCATACAGCTAGTTAATGTCTTTCTTTTTTTCCAAAGTAATTATCGTTATATATATGAGAAAAAAGCTTTCAGGTTGAAGCCCCCCAAAATTAAATCCTGGATCCGCTAGTGTTACCCAGGACTTGCTTCCATATGTCACCACCACTCTTATTACAGTCATGGTATTCAGTCATATATAGTCCTGTATTCAGTGGTTTTTGCAAAACAAGACAATTCATGAAATTTAAGCACCTTAGTCAGCACAAAAAGGCATCTGCTACCAGATGCTACTCTTTTATCTCTGTAATTAATTTTTTTTTCTTTTACAAGAAAGCCTAGGTATTTGAAACTCTTACAGCACTTAAATTTGTGTCCATTAATTTCTATGCACTTTTTCTCTATTGCTCGAGTTCTGGGCATTCGCACATACCTTGTCTTACTTTTGTTTATCCTCATGATCTTTTTCACCACCCCTGCTTCAAACTTTGTTAATACTACTGAAAGAGCTGGTAATGTAAAAGCTTTTTGAGGACTAGGTAGAATAATATAGGTGACAATGTGTCACCTTGTCTCAGTCTTCCTTTCACTTTAAACTCATTCAAAAGTCTCCACCAATCCTTACCTGAGGCTTAGTTTTCTTCCAGAAGAAGATTTAATATTTAGAATTATTTAGGATGGTGTAGTCAGGATTTTCAAATTTTTTTTATTTTAATTTTTAAAAAATTATTACTAAACATTTTGACTATACACCATCCTTGATAATTTACAAACAAAAAAATCTCTTGATTTAATTTTTATTATCACTTTGCTTATTACTATTTAAATTCAATTTTAAAACTTATACATGGAGATATATTTTATTTAAATAGTGTCTGTTTTTAGATATCAATGAATGTGAAGATCCTGGTTCATGTTCACATACATGTGTGAATGAAAAAGGGACATTCAAGTGTGAGTGCCAAGAGGGGTATCTACGAGATCCCCATGATCGTACTCGTTGCAAAGCAACTGAAGGTCATGCAAGTCTTCTTTTTACTAGACGACATGACATTCGTAAAATTTCTCTTGACCATCATGAAATGACAGCAATAGTGAATGACACCAAGTCAGCCACAGCTCTCGATTTTGTTTTCAGAACAGGAATGATATTCTGGAGTGATTCATCAGAAAAAAAAATTTTCAAGTAAAATTTGTTTTTGTATTTTCAACTCAAAATCTATAAACTATATATATTTTATATTTTTTTTAATTTTGTGGAAATTCTATTCAATTTAAATAAAAGTCATGACAACTATACTTCCTTTTTTGTCTTCTATTAACTAAAAATTAAAACATCAATATAAAGTTGTTAACATTTCAGGGCTTCATCCCCTTCTTTAGCACTAGAAATTATGTAATTAATGTTGTGTACATTAACATTTAGCTATTATACAAATTTTATACAAAAAATCATAAATAAAAATAGGCAGTTCCTATTTTAAGTCAGTTTAAAGTCACTTCGTTAATCAATTTCTACAAGGGACTGTTTTATGTCAAAGTGAATTCAATGTTACGTTCCATATAAAAAAACAAAAAAACTGTTATCAAACAAAACTGTTAATTAATGATTATATGATATTAATTATTACCTATATGCCTGTTACCTTTTGGAAGTGAACTTAAAATAATATTACTGAATTTGTCAATATCATTGGTGCTCTGTAAAAAGGGTTCAATAAATTGTGTACTCTAGGATTTCCACCTTTTTAGATTCTTGGCATGAATATCCACAAAATTTTTTAACACTGTAAAACTTCCATATTGATATTTTCTACTTTATAATATGTCTTATCAAATATGCTTTCTTTAACAGTAGTGAATTGATAAGTAAGGTTTTTGAACAGAACTTCGATGATATTATTATTACTGTCACGATATTGAAGTTGCAAATTAAACATACTAATTAATATTTTTTTTGTTACTTAAAGACTTCCTATCCTTTCCCTTTATGTAATGCATATCTAGCAAAAATGAATGTACAAGGATCACTAACCCTATATTATAACGCTAAATTATGTCACTTAATACAACATTAGTCGGTAATGCAAAAAGTTTGTTTACATACATTTTTGAAAATTTATATTTTAAAAAGTATTTAAGATTCCAAAATAAAGTTTTGGAGGTTTAACAAGGAAATGAAACATATAAAGAACACAATTAAAACATTGATATTTTTTGTTTTTAGGTATAATTAATAGTAAAGTGATTGCATTTTATACTAAAAATTTTATAAATGTATTAAATATATGGCTATATATGTATATATATATATATATATATATATATATATATATATATATATATATATATATATAGGCGTATGTTTTTTTCAAACAACAAAGACTTGAGTGAAATTTAACTCAAGTCACTTTCAAAGGAATTGAACTTGTCATAAGTACAAGGATCATCAGTTTAATAAGTTGATTTCAAATATCTATATCTGTTACTTCATTACTTCTCTTGTCCAACTCGTCAATATTTATGCCTCTCTTTTGTATTAATGATTTTATTAATTTTTTTTTCTTAAGTATATTGCTTATAATACTTTTATATTTTTACTATATTGTTATATTTGCCCAATCCAGAATTTTTGGTTTATTAAAATTGCTGATAAGCAAAGTGATAAAATATTTTGTTTATACCTTCACAATTTGAGACATGTTGTGATATTCAAGGAGTAAAATTTCTAAAAACAAATAGATAATAGTCATAAAATCTAACAAAAGAGAAAAAAATAGTAATCTTATTCAAAACACGATATCAAAATAAAATGGAAAGTCTTGTTAACCCCTTAATACACCAATTGAAAATTTGAAAGCCATAACTTTTCCACAATTTTTTTTCTTAAAAAACTAAAGAATGTTTAAAAATCTTTGAGGGAGAAGGGCAAAAATATTTCTTTATTACATAAAAGATAAAGTTAATTGCACACACATCACTCGACCGAGTTAACTTGGATACAAAATAAAGAAAACTAATTAGCTTTTAGTCAAAATTTATGACAGTATGGTGTATTTTAAAGCATAGGATAACACAAAAGTATTATGTATTTTAATTACAAAATACTTATGTCTCATGAAGTGGCGCTTTACAACTAATTCCTTAAAAAATAAGTTTTTTGCGAGGAAAGTAATTGTGAGATAATCTCAATACCTCCCATATGGTAATCATAATAACACAAATTGTGGTTTCTTTATTATTCCTTTACGACTCATAATTTATTCATATTTTATTATTAGCTACATATCATACTAAACCCAGAATTAATAGTTTAATAACCACTTAAACCAAATAATAACCTCTGACCTATAATAAATAATATGAATGAAACAATAGAAGCATTCATGTTTTTGAATCCAGCTCTAAAAGCATTCTAATGTAATGATAGTTAAATTAATAGAATTGAAAAAGAAAAAAATATATTGATAAATTATTCTTTATAGTAAAGACAAATTAAATGTTATAGAATTATTAAATGTTAATAGAGATATTAAAACTTATTAAATAGTATTAATAAAAGAATATGGTTTACTGTCAAAAAGCATTAAACTGCAAATTAAGATTCCTTCACCATTTTGTGAGACTCATGTGATTTCAAAATACTGTTACTTACCTATATGAAATATATAGTAAGGGATTTTTAATATAGTAATATAATATAGGTTTTCTATAATTTTTAATATAATATAGACAGGAACAAATTTTCATGATTGTAATACTTTTCCTTACTATATACATAGTTCATATATAGGTAAATGGTTAATAAGGCTTTCCATTTTATTTTCATACTCTGTTTTGAATAAGATTACTTTTTTTTCTCTTTTGTCAGATTTTATGACATTTTTTTTTTAATTTTGTTTATTGGAATAATAATAATACAATCTACCGCAATCAAGGGCATTGGGCATTAAGGCTCTATGTGTACATTCATGCTATTATATAAAAATTGAGAAAAAAGAAATAAGAATAAAACATGTAAGTAAAAAATATATACAATAAAATAATAACAAAAATATAAAATACTTGCAAAAATAAAAAGAAAGAAATACATTAAAAGAAAAAAAAAATTACTTGTCACACTCATTCCTATATCAGGGTGTCCAGCGACCACAAAAACCGGGAATTGTACGAGAATTTCTCAAACCTGGAAATGTACGGGAATTTAAAAAAAAAATTATTTTATTTATTTATTTATGCTTCTTTATCCTATAATTTTTTTTTCTTATAAAATAAAAAAGGTCAATTGTTAATAGTATTATATGTTCCTGATGATGGGAAGAACATTTCTTGAAATATCTAACAGATATAGTAATAAACAAAGAATAAAATTCAATAAAAAGACGTCCTCCCGTATATAATTCTTTATTTTATCTTGCTACTAGTTTAGCTCTTTCATCTGGCTAAATATAATAATCATGTAAAAATTAAGGATATAAAAATTAACAACAATAAAAAGCAAAATTTAAAAATCAATCTATATATAAAATAAATGAAAACATATCAATTAAATAAAAACTAATTATAACGTAAAATAAATTACGTATAGTCTTATAAACTATAGTCTTGATGGACATTCATCATCTCCTACGTCTTGTTTTCATTAGACGTAATTTAATGAACCCAGAATCCTCAAATTGATTATTATTAACATTTGAACATAGCACGTTGTTTTTCATTGTATTTTTCTTAATTTCTGTTTTTTCAAGAAAATCCATTCTTTTCTGTTTAGATTTAGGTTTTATGAGATTAACGGTACTATTTTTATGTGAATTTTCAAAACAGTAGTTTATGAATGGGAAAATTTTCACACAATTGTATGAATGAATATTCTTATTTCTTCAACAAATATTGATTTTACTTAACATTTTTATTTTAAATCCATATTTCCAACCGTATTTACTCCTATAAAAGGGAATACTGTTGTATTTACAGATTTTAATAACAGTACTGTCAAATTCATCAGCAGTGAATTTAGGAATTATGTATAAGGAAGATTTTTTTTTTAATATTTTAATAATGGTAATTACATCAGAGGAAAATGTAGGGCTAAGAAATGAAATACAGAAACAATGGTGCTTTCAGAGATAAGATATTTATTTATTTTTTGTTAACATGTGCTTTTTTGTAACTTTATATACATTACAATTTAAAAATAATACATATTGTTATATTTTAACTACTTAGCACAGATTACACACAGAAATAAATATAGGTCTAAAAAAAAATTATTTTTCTATATCAGAGGTCTAAAGCCCAAAAGTCTCCTCATTCCACAGTAATTGTATTTACATATGTAATAAAGAATATTTTTGTATTCACATAAAATTATAGATAAATGTGTTTTATTTAAAAAATATTTCTTTTGCTATATTTATATATTTGATATCTTATTCACTACTTTAAATACTAATATGGTTGTATTTACAGAAGCGGTAAAGAATATTGTTATATTGACATAAAAGTATGAATAAATATTCCTTATTACTAAGCAAATAAAATTTAAAATGTTTGTATTTACAGACGTAATAAAGAATATTGTCCTATTCACATAATCTTAAAAATAAATATTTTTATAAATGAAACAGCCTTTGAACAGTCACATTGTGGGCCTATTTTTTCTTTGAAGTTTTTAATATTATTTGGTTTTTCTATGATGAAAATACCATCTATATTCATGGGGTCCCAGTCAGGGAAACACGTATAGGATGGACATGGACATGGATTTTACACGCTATTAATTTTTTCATATTTAATATACAAGATGTTTCGTAATTGTATGGCACTATTTTAGGTATGTGTTCACTAACACAAAGTAAACAAAAAAGTTCATATTAACACATATCTCAAATTCATTTATTAAACATATATCAAAAGTTAGAGATTTATTATTTATTTACTACATTAAGAGTGACTGTACAAAGTTTAACGTATTTAATACTAAATAAAAGGTTTTAATCACCTGATAAACAAATGAACGACAAGCAATGGCAGTAGTTTCTCATCTGTTTGTGTGATTCTGTGTGTTTTAGTGTGAGTGAATACTGTGACACAGTTCAATTTATGATTATCATGAGAGACACCATAAATTTATTCACTTTTGCAGAACAAACAGACATGCCTTTAACTTATGGCGAGGTACATAGAAATTGTGCTGCTGCTGTTCGAAGATATCGTGAAAAATTTCGTAACCGAAGAACAACAAACCGTAAAATGTTTGAGGCCATTGAAAGATGCCCTAGGGATAATGGCATGCTAAAACCTATACGAGTAAACGCCGATTGACAAAGATTTTGACAAACTGCAAATGTTGAAAAAGAAATACTCGATGCTGTTCAGTTATCTCCTATTAGTACCAGAAGATTGTCATGTCGTTTCGATGTTTCCTCTACCAGCGTATGGTGAACTTTACGGGAACAACAATTGTATCCATTTCACGTATCGAGTAAGCAATTGTTTACCAATTGCAAGCAATTTGTTATCACAAGATTATAACAAGCACAGACATTTCTCCCAGTGGTTAATTTGACAATGCACACAAGATCCTAACTTCCTGTACTGCATTTTGGTTGCTGATTAATCTTGCTTTACAAGAAACGGGATTCTTAATTTTTGAAATACCCATACTTGGGTTGAAGAAAACTCTCATACGACTGCTATTGGACCTTACCAACATACATTTTATTTTGAAATGTCTAGTGTGGTCCTCTAAGTGACAACATTATCGGCCCCTTCTTTTTTCACCTAGGCTGTCAGGTATATCTTACTTGCATTTTTTGCAAAATAATCTTCATGAACTCCTAGAAGATATTCCACTAGGCATTAGGCAAAGGCTGTGGTTTATGCATAACAATTCCACTTCACTCCAGCTCACTTTTCTAATAGTGTCATTGATTATTTAAATGCAACTTATGGAGACTGATGGGTTTGTCGAAACAGACCTGTTAAATGGCCACCACGATCTCCGGATTTAATTCCATTAGATTATTTTGTGTGGGGCTGGAAGAAGTCTATGGTTTATTCTGCGGCAGTTGGCATGCAAGAAGAGCTAAGAAGCTGGATTGTGGAAGTCGCAGTAACTATCAAGCACCATCCTGATGCTATACGAAGATCCAGAGAAACATGGATTCGTTGTGCTGAATGTTGCATTCAACAAAACAGAAGCGTCTTTGAACAGTTACTGTAAATGTTGTAATAATAATAATTAATAGTAATAAGAAATAATGAACCTTTAACCTTTGATATCTGTTTAATAAATGAGTTTGAGATATATGTTAATATGAACTTTTTTGTTTATTATGTGTTAGTGAACACATACCTAAAATAGTGCCGTGCAATTACGAAATACCCTGTATATTATTAATTTGTGTAAAAATAAATTTATAATAAATGAAGAAGAATATCTTATTATAATTTTATGGGAATATTATTGTGTTTATTATCACTCCTGTAAATACTAGTGTATGCATTTTTATAGGCATGTATTTTGATGTAAATATTTGTATTCAGACCAATAAATTTGCCATATTATTAATATTTAATTAAGAATGTTTATACATACTTTTATGTGAATATGACAATATTCTTTACCACACCTGTAAATACAAGTGTATTCATATTTACAGGATCGAATAGGATAGTAAATATACGTATTTTGACTTTTAAATTTGAAAGAAAAAAATAAATATTTTTTAAATAAAGAAGGATATTTATCCATAATTGTATGTGAATATAACAACATTCTACATCACAAATTTAAATTAAATTACGAGGGGATAAAGAGACATATATGTCTCTGATTTTTAAGCGTGGGTTTTACTTGATTGAGTCTCTCAGTTTGTCGTTTATATCGGGCAGATCTAAAGGAAACTAAAAAAAAAAGCATTAAAGAATATTTTAGTTGTGTCATACCATACATCTCGTTTCAAGTACCATTTTGGAAATTTTTCGTTGTCACATAAAAATAGTATGGTAAAACTCACACAAGCTTACTTAAAGGAAAAAGAATGGATTTTCTTGAAAAACCAGAGATCTAGAAAAAAACTTTAAAAAATGACATAATATGCTGAAATGTCAATAATACTCAATTTTGAGGATTCTACGCTCTGTAAATTAGTAGCGTTTAACGAAAACATGATGTAAGAGGGTGGGGTAGCCCATCTAAACAATAGTTTTATTTTCATTTTTAACAATCATCTGGCAAGCAAGAAAGGAAGACCGTAATAAATTACGTGATAATTAGTTTTTATTTAATTGTTAAATTTTTATTAATTTTAAAAATTGTTTTCTAAAGTTTTTTTTATTATATTATTGTTGCTATTTTTTATATTTCACTTAGCCTAATGAGGACCGAAACCAGTACCAAAAAGTTAAATAACCGATTAAAACATTTTTTTTTTCACTATTATAAATGTCCTTGATGTGACAGAATGTAATATTTCTAAATAAACAAATAAAAAAAAAAAAAAAAAACATTTTAAAAATAAATATAAGTGCACAACATGTCAGCGTCATTCAGGTCACAGTTTCCTTTATTTTTGTTATGAAAATAGGTGCCTAAATACTTTCTTGGGGATTTAAGTATAATTTTTAAATCATTTAAGCTGCTTCTTTTTTATGTTTTGTTTTTGAGCATTTTATTATTTAGTTCTGAATTAAATTTATAGTAATGTCGGGACATCGATGGGAGGGGGGAGGTGGAAGAAAAAGTTGAGAGTTTAGAAGGAACTTTTCTCACATCAATTCAATTTACAAATTTCTAATACCATACTTTAATTTAGAGGGACCATGGAAATGCGCAAAGCGTTAAAAAGTGATAAAATGGTTAGTGTCAAAATTCACTTCTCAAACTCCAACTCAATTTAAATATAGGTCAGGGTGGCTGAGCGGACTAACACTTGTACAAAACACGCGTTACCCGGCAACATAGTAAACAGAAGTTTACAAGATACAATAATTACGAGTTTCCGTCCTGGTGCCGTAGGGACTTTCAACTCTGATATTAATCCTCTGCCCTCTCCGGGGAAGAAAGTAAAAAAAAAATCTCGATTTATATACGAAAGCTATTTGATATAAAGTGACTCTCTTTAAAAAAATAATAATAATAAATTTATGTATTATACTTTTTCAGAACTACCATATATATGTGCAGACCATTAATCGAATATACTTTTCATAAAATAAAATAAAAAGTGTAACATGAGTATAGGTTTCGATAAGAGCTTACGTGACACTATAGGCAGCTGTACTCATTATTGTTTATTTAAGGCGTTTGGTTTCAAAACCGATTACATCCATTTTCAAAAATGCTTTAAAACTGGTCAAAAAAGATTGTATAGAATTACTTTTGAAAGGAAATCAAATCTTTTGGTATTGGTTTTGGGAAGATCTAAATGGCTTTGAAACAAATACATCTAACTTTATAAAAATAAACATTTAACACTTATGAAAAATATAAATAAATAATTTTTTTTAAATAAATCGATTTAATCTGTTTTGAAACCAAACGCAACTTGTGAAACAGAGGTATTTATGGGTAAAAAAAATAGAAAAACTAAGAAAAAAAACGGTGAAAATCTGAAAAAAAAAATCCACTGGGGAACCCTGAATATTAGGGGCTGAGGGCTCAAAGAGATCCCAGTGCTTCTCTTACAGTTCTATCGCTGTTTGAAAGTCATTGGAGGCTGAGTGAGAACGCCAAAGCCACATACACTCAGTACTTGAGCGGAGAGGCTGACCACTGCCAGAACTCCAATAGCGTATTTACTATAGGTCTCGGGGCCGTTGCTGTTTCATCCTTCGTGGGGGATTATATGGATGGTTGGAGCTGAAGAGGGATTTTGCTAAGAGATTAGGATGATGGGTAAGTTTTTGATGGAAGTTTGAGAGTCTGGATGGAATTAGGTCAAGGACAAATGGGATGTTGAGATCATGATGTAGAGTTTTATTTATGACGTAGTATAGAGCATTGACTATTGTTCGAAGGACTTTGGATTGAAAGGACTGGATGCCTTTGATGTTTGAATATTTAGCTATCACCTACAGTTCGAGTCCATAGGTCCAAATGGGTTTCAGTATGGTCTTGTATATTAGTAGTTTGTTTTCTATTGAAAGATGTGAGTTTCTGTTCAGTATTCTATATAGCTGGATAAATCATTTGTTAAATTCTTGTCTTTTAAGCATAGTTCTTGTCTTTTAAGTTTGATATGAGGGTTCCATGTCAGTCTCTTGTCTAGGAGGAAGCCCAAGTACCGGACTGTGTCTGAGAAGGGAAGAGGTATATAGTTATAAAATATAAGCAGACAGACTTTGCGTCGGAGTATGAAAGTAATATGCTTATACTTGGATTCATTTACTTTAATAAATCAAATCTTGCACCACTACTCATTTAGGGAAAGTTTATGACTAATATCTATTTGTTTTTAGAAATTTAATTCTTTGAATATCATAATATGTCTCAAATTGTGAAGGCATAAAGAAAATATTTTACCACTTTGATCATCAGTAATTTTAATAAACCGAAAATTCAGGATTGAGCAAATATAACAATTAATTTAAAAATAGAAAAGTATTATGGGCAATTTACATTAAAAAAAAAAATTATAAAACCATTATTACAAAAGAGACAGACCATGTAGATCTTTTGCTGGTAGATTTCTGACCATTGGTCATTCATTGAGGTTATTTTGGAGCCGAGGTATTTGAACTTTTCTACTCTCGGGAATGATTTTCCTTCTATGCAGATCCTGTTATTGGGGTGGAATTTTCGGATTATTATCATATATTTTGTTTTGTTTTCATTTAATTGTAAATAAAATTTAATTTTAAATAAGTCAGAAAAATAATTACCATAATAAAATAAATGAGATACGGTGATAACAATTAGTTGATATCATAATTTGAAATAATATATTTAGTAGAAATGAAATAAACATGAAATAGTATTAGAATCTTAGAAATGAAATGAAACAATAGATTATATAAATTCAAAGAATAAGAAGTAAATAGAAAATAAAAAGTTGTTGTAATACTTGTAAGATAATGTAACAATATGAAAAACATTAATAAAGATAAAAAAATAATTTAAATTTTTTTTTAATGATTCAATAGAGAAATTAATAAATCATATTTTTCAGAGCACCTATTGATGAAGGTAGTGAGCGAACAGTTGTTATAAGTAATGAAATTACTATATGTGATGGGTTAGCTGTGGATTGGCTCTATAGTCATATTTATTGGACAGATACTGGAAAAAATACTATTGAAGTTGCTAATTATGAAGGAAGTATGAGGAAAACTTTGATTAAGGATAGCTTGGATGAGCCACGTGCCATTGCTTTAAATCCTTTGGATGGGTATGAATATAATTTCTAACATCGTTTTTTCCATTCATACTCACATTTTTTAATTTTAATTTGAAATATTGTTATAATTTACAAATATTATATCTGAATTTTCTTTTAAAGTTGGATGTATTGGAGTGATTGGGGAAAAGAAGGACGTATTGAAAGAGCTGGCTTAGATGGTTCTCATCGCAGAACAATTGTATCCTATGATATAAAGTGGCCAAACGGGTTGACACTTGATCTTGTTCGGAGCCGTTTGTATTGGGTTGATGCAAAGCTCAATTTGATATCATCTGTAAATTATGATGGTTCTGGCAGAACTGTAGTTCTTAGATCTGCTGAAACACTTCATCATCCATTCTCAATTTCTGTATTCGAAGATTACGTATATTGGACTGATTGGGATAAACAAGCTATATTCAAAGCTAATAAATTTAATGGTTCAAATGTTACACCGATTACAGCTATTAGAATGGTAAGTATTAATTAATTTGTATAACATTTTTTTATTTTATTTATTCTTGGCACTACTATCCTGTAAGAACCTGGGCCTCTCTTATGATCCTTCGCCACTCTCCTCTATCCCGAACAAGCATTCTCCAACATTATTTTTAGAAATTTATAATTTTACATTATTAACTTGAATTGTTATTCTCAATCCTCTATTCAATCACCACATTAAAAAATTTTAACTTTGTTTTAATTTTTCAAACTACAAAAAAATATAATTTTCGTAATATAAAGTTAAATAGAAGAGTTAGGGTTACAATAATAATACCAGTTACTAAGAGGGACAGAGTCCATATTGGATATGCAAGTGGAGCCAGTAATTATGCCTCTGGAACTTTTGGTATTCGACAAGGTACAATCACAAAAAGTTAAAATGCTGTAAAGAGAATAATAGTTAAAGTATAGAAGGATTGTTTGGATGTTGTTTGAATTTTTTGAAGAGCGAGGGATGTTTACTACAGTATCTATTTGATAATCACTGAATAGACAAAAACTAGTATTTTTGCAGAAATACACTCTACAACCAGCCCTTTATTTTCTGTTGAAATTATTAACTAAATAAATATTGATGTTAGCTTGCAGTATTGGAATGGGCCACGATGGTTGAATGAAGGTTCCTGTTAAAGTACACTCTGCATGTAGAGGAGATTTTAATTTCATTTCCCTGAAGTTAGTATCAAAGAAAAATTATATTTTTATTTTTTTTATCTCTAGTGCGAGTTCAATTCCCGTATGGGGCAGTATCATCCTCATTCAGAGATTCTCAGATTGATGAGTGATTCTTATGTCTTGCATCATAGCTAATAACCCTCTTCTTCTTATTCGGCGTTGCGACCCACTAGTTGAGTCATAGCCTGCTCAAGCTTAGACCGCCAGTCCTGCCTGTTCCGTGCTGCTGCCTTCCAGTTCATAACACCGAGCAGAGATCTCGCGTCTGCAGCCACGCAGTCTTCCCAGCGAAGTCTGGGGCGTCCAACCCGCCTGGTACCATATATTTGCCCAGCTAAGATCTTGTAAGGAACTTCGTTTGGATCCATCCTTATGACGTTACCAGCCCAGAGAAGTCTTGATACCTTTACGAATGTTGATACGTCTATTCTCGCTCTTAACTCAGCATTCGCTCTTCTTCTCCATGCGCCTCCCTCATATATACCACCATATATACGGCAAAGCACTTTTCTTTCGAAACAGAGAAGGAGATGCTCAAGGGCTTTAGTTGTAGTCCAACATTCTGAGCCATATGTAAGAACTAGTTGTATAATTTTCTTATAAATTCTCACTTTCGAGGCCTTCGAAAACACACTACTTCTCAAGAGTTTATGGAGGGAGAAATAATAACCCTATGCTATAAAAAAAATTTATTATGAAAACTAATTCTACCCTTGGAAAATCGGACTTCCTTAACACAGTACTGACCCCTGCTTTGTATAACGGACTGTACAGTGGATCATGGAAAGTTTGGAGCTTATACAGACCAGGAGTTGGAAAAGCTGTATTCAATGAACAAAAAAGTTACAATATACTGTTAACAGCCACACCAATAAGGTAAAATGGTCAGAAGGATGTGAAATCACTATTGATGGCCATAAACTAGTCTTCACTGGAAGAAACAATTTAAATGGAACACCCAGAAGTGGATTTATAACTGGTCCAGCAGCAAGGAAATCAATCATTAAAGAGAGAATCTTTGTATTACAAGGTAAAGGTTGTTAGTTCCACACCACTATAATTAATGTGAATGCTCCAACCAAAGATAAAAACGAAAGGGTGAAGGATGATTTCTTCCCCCTCCTGGATACTAGGAGTCTACGTGTGGACATAGGTTGGGTAGGAGATGGTGGATGCCATGGCATAGTTTCAGGGATTGAATTGAATGTTGGGAAATGTGGACATTATGGTGATTCCAGGAGAGGTTTTAGTCTATGAAATGCCTTAGTTTTTAACTGAAGAGCTGAAGGTGATGGGATTGTCATTAAAGTACATGATAAGAATGTTGGTATTGAATCTAAGAAGGGGTTTAGAAACAATGTCAATGGCTTGGGTTTTAGCAGTGTTTAACTTTAATCCATTTATGTTTGCCCAGGCACTGATCCGATTTAGGTCTTCTTGTATTTTAATAAACACATCATACAACTTAGAGAGAGAGAAGGATAAGTAAATTAGGGAATCATCAGCATAGAAGTGATGGGAACAATGCAGGATGGATTTATGAAGGCCATTGGTATAAAAACTAAAAAGGAGATATGCTAGAGCCCTGAGCCACTCCTGAGGATAGAGTAAGATAGGAAGACAAAGATCGTTTAGGAATAACTAATGCTTGGGTACGTTGAGAGAGAAAATATTGAAACCAAAGGATAGAGCTGTTGGTAAAGGATAACAATTTTAATTTGGAAAAAAAGATGGAATGGTTAATGGTATCTGTTTTGTGTTAATACAATTATACCCGAGCGCCGCGTTGCTGTGAGACGTGAAAACAGATCTGATAAGATCTAAAAGATGAGATTTGATCCAGCCAAGCCAGGAGACCCTCTCAGCCTATTCCAAGTCAGCCACTCAGACCAGACAGAAGTCAGACCGGAGAAGGCATCCCTTCTACCTTTAAAGACCAAGTAACTTTTATATGCCAGCATAAAAGGGTTAGTATTTATTTGCATAATTCATATAACCTACCACTTTCAATCAAAATACAGTCCACTGCCAAAATAATGTCGAATGTTGCCTAAGTAGAACTAATTAGATTTATTTGCCTTTTTTAATTAAATTTGAAAAGTTGTCTAAACATTTTGGTCAACCGCACATGATTATATATATTTTTTTTTTGCCATATTACCGATGTTTTGCTGTACACTAAGGAGGAAAATTGCCTGGTAGGTTATGAGAGTTTTTGTAAAAATCGTCTATTTCAGGGCTAATATTGATATTTGGCCTATTGATTCGCTTTTGTTTTTTTAAATATATGAGATAAAAGTTGCTCATGAGAGATTAATTAAAGCTGAGCACGTAGTAGTAGTTCGTGCTTCTCAACCCAGCATGTCTGAACCAGTAGCACATTCTAAATTGCCAGAGCTAGAGATCCCTCAATTTTCTGGACAGTACGAACAATTTTTTTCATTTAGATCATTATTTGATGCCCTGATTCATTATCGAAATCACACGGATATAGTCAAATTTTCTTATCTCAATCACTTTTAGTTCATCCTGCTTCACAGGCCATTTCTTCAATTGAGTTTAATGGATAAAATTACAACTTGGCCTTTAATAAATTAGTAAAGTGTTAGAGTAATAAGAGGATCATTGCAACCTACCATCTTAACAAAATTATAGAGTTTAAATCATTTTCTGTCGATAATTCTGCCAACTTTAGAAACTGTCTGTACACGTTTGAAGATAATTATACTTTAAAGAACCTTAAACTCAATAATCTTGCTGATTTTGTTTTACTGCATCTCGGACTGAACTTTGTAGACCCTAATACTAGAAGAATAAAGAATAGTCTCAGCGAAGAGACAGTTCCTAGCTTTGAATAATTTTTCAAATTTGTTAGGTCACAACTTAGAGTCACAGAAATGTGTTCCGAGCCTTCTACATCCAAAATTGCACTGCCTAAAGTTCAGCAAAAAACATTTTTAACCAGCAATAGACTAGATAATCAGAAATTTAAGTTAGAATGACCAGTCTGTAAATCAAGTCATAACATTATAAACTGCCCTCAGTTTCTAGATGCTGATGTTTATGATCGCTATGACCTACTAAAGAAGTACGATTTATGCTTTTCATGTATGGGACCTCATCGCTTGCCTAAATGCCAAAGTAAAGGCTGTTGCCAACTTTTGGCAAAAAGAGTCACCATACAATGTTATATAAGGCTGAAAACACTAAGCCCTCCCAGTCTCAAGTAACAAACAATTCTCGTGTAGTTTCGTGCCATGCTATTACCAACTCCCAGGTACTTCTGGGTACTGTCTTGAGTAGAATTTGTTCAAGTTCAGGTCAGTGTTATACATGTAGAATGGAGATAGATTCAGGTTCCCAAATTAATTTAATTACCACTGATCTAATGAAAAAGTTATGCCTTTGTTCCTGAGTTAGTCCTCTTGTTGTGTCTGGAGTCCATATCTTCATCTTCAGCTGAAGTTAAAGTGAAGTTGGGTCTGATAAGAAACAACAATATATACAAGTTTTCAGCCAGAGTGCTGCCTTGCATCAGTGGAAGTTTGCATTCTTTTGCCGTGTCCCAAGAAGTGTAGAATAGATTTGCTTCGATTGAACTTGCAGACTCTCAATTCCATATGCTGGGTAAAGTTGATCTACTTCTGGGTGCTGAGATGTATGGAGAGGTTTTAAATGACCCTGTTTTATTTCTGAATGTTCAACCGAAGGCTATTTATACCTCATTAGGATGAGTATTATTTGGGGACACGCTCGAGTATTATTTGGGGACACACTCTCAGAAAGCCCTACAACTTCAGTATGTACTCTATCCACGCAGACCAGCCTTTTCTTACTGAAGGAATTAAAGCAATTTTGGGAGACTAAGGTAGTCACAGTTTTGATTCCGCCAAATGCGGAAGATGCATTTTGCGAAGATCACTTTAAAAATACATGCGCTTGTGATCTCCAGGGTAGATGTGTGGTTTTGCTTCTGTTTTATTCTAACCAGCTGATTAATCTTGATTCTACTAGAGAGATAGCTCTACGCTGATTTAGAAATCTGGAAAGTAGGTTTATGGGAGATCCGAAGTATAAGTCTGCCTATGCTGCACAGATGGACGAATATATATAAGACTGGATCATGTCCACCTCGCCAAGAACCATACGTCATGACCCAATATGGAGTTATTAAAGATTCTTCCACCACAAATTTAGAGTCGTGTTTAACAGTTCGGAGAAGATGGTGGGATGCACTCACTGAATGATTTACTTTTGACCAGTCTGCAGCTCCAAACTGATGTTGTGGAAGTGATAGACCATTTTAGATGCTTTCCTGTGGCCTTAGCATGTGATATTAAAATGATGTTTAGGTGTATTCACATTGCCGAAACAATCAAAACTTATTACTTTTTTTGGAAGAAGTGAATCTTCACAGCCGATCTAGGATTATGAGTTGGTTACCTTGCCATTTGGGTTGAAATGTTCTCCATTTATTGCTCAGAGAGTCATTGTACAGTTATTTCGGGAAGAAGGCCATAATTTTCCTAAATCTGCCCAGTGTCGTGACCAAATTTATGTATAAAACGTAATCACTGGTGCTCACAATAGTGATGAGGCTCTGGAGCTGTATAATGAGTTGATGGCCTTAATTGGAGCAGGTGGGTTTGAACTCAGAAAGTTCTCTAGAAATTCCGAAAAAATACTTTCTGTTATACCCGAGGGTATTCAAGAAGTTCTGTTGTGCCTGGATGGAGATTCCTCGGCCTTCAAGGTTTTGGGTTTGATTTTGGATCCCAAATTTGATCATTTCAGGTATTCAATACAAGAAAGTGAGCCTATTTTTACTAAGCGAGATATTCTATCCTTCATTGCCAAAATTTTTTATATAAATGAATATATTTGTCCTATAATCTTTTCTGTTAAATGTATATTACAACGTTTGCGGCTGCTTAAGGTTGATTGGGATGTTGAGTTACCCTCTAGTGTGTCTTCATTGTGGAACGTTTTCCTTGAAGAATTTCCAAGCTTGAGAAATGTTTGCCTTCCTCGTATTGTCAGCCAGAATGCATCATCCATGCAGCTAATTGCCTTTTCAGACGCTTCTGAGAAAGGTTATGGGTGTGTGATCTCCCTGAAAGTTGGGTGCCAGGAGATACTACCAAAATTCATTTGTTAATGGAAAAAAAGTAATGTGGCCTCACTTAAGATTCAATCAGTGCCTCGTTTGGAATTAAACACTGCTCTCCTTGTCTCCAGACTACTTGCGTGTATTGATAAACTCAAAAGTTGTTTGTGAATTAATGAAATATATTGCATATTTAGCTACTAGTAGTACTTTTCAAGAGCACTCGTTGTTCCTATATATGTTATCTTCAAGTAATATATAAGCCCTTACACTATAACATTTTTTATTCTACTTCCAACGACGTTTCAAGCTGATTAGCTGATTATCAAGTCATATAAAAAATGAGAACTTACCAAAAAAATGTTATCTACTCTATACTACTAAAGAGCTCAAATGTGCAGTCAGTGTTAAACAATAGAGGGAGAAGATAGTACTGCATGGGGTGAGCATACATTTTAAATAAAACAAAATAGAAATCGTATATGTTCTGAAATAATCACATACACAAATTTTTATTGTAGAATGACAAGTATCAATAAATGCGCTAACAAGGAGATGAGAAATATGGTTATTTTTTGTATTTTGTGTACTGCAAATAGTTCAATGAAATTATAATGTAGAAATACATTTTGGTAGATAACATTTTTTTGATATGTGCTCACTTTTTATAGGACTAGATAATGAGCAATCATTGTTGTAAATTATCTTTTTTAATTTTTATTTGTAGATGACTTGATAATGAGCTAATCAGCTCGAAACGTCATTGGAAGTAGAATACAAAATTTTATAGTATGAGGGCTTATATATTCCTTGAAGACACCATATATATATAATAAGTATATTATTTTCCGGATTCTCCTAATGTAGTCTATTGGTTACAGACACCACCTCATGAACTTAAGATTTATGTTGCCAATCCCGTAGTCTAGATTTTAGAAGTAAATGAACCCAGTTGTTGGTACTATATTCCTAGAAAACAGTATCCAGCCGATTGTTTATCACACCACATCAGATACTTTCACATGAGCTTTATTGGAACAGCCTGGCATTTATTACGTTGCCTCCTTCTGACTGGCCTATTTACCATATTGAACCTCGATCCATTCTGCCTGAAATAAAAACAATATCTCTGTTAGCTGCTAAAAAACCTAATGATTTGTTGATTTGCTTGGAAAAATACTCCAGGAGCCTTTTAAAGCAGCCCAGGGTTTTCGCTTTTATTTTAAAATTTATTAAACATTGCTAAAATTGGGAGCATGGTGTTTTGACTGCTGGAGCCTTGACTGCTGACAAGCTTAAGGATTCATTGATGATTTATGTCAGGTTTGTTCAGAAGAAATTCTTCACTGAATTAATTGATTGCCTTAACAGTGGCAAAACCATATAACGGTTCCTTAACCAGGCTCATAACATTATGGATAAAGACGGAGTTCTTAGGGGAGTAAAATTAAGGACTGCTAAAGCTACTTTGGTGCAATCGGTGCACAAGTTAGTGCCTTTCCCTTCTGGAGAAACCTTTTATTGATATGTATACTTTTTTCTTTTCTTAAATTTAATGAGGAGCCATTTTTATTTTAAATGAGTTATAATTTTTTAGCCTATCTTTGATCTGGTTCACTTTTATTTTTTATCTTCAAAAAGTATGTTTTGAATAATTTCTCTCTTTCTTTATTGTAAACCAAACAATTTTCCTTGTGTTTGTGCCTTGCCTAGTAATTACCAATCTATGAGTTTGTTTTTTCTTTTTGTTTGTTTGTTTGTGAAATGAGATATTTCATGGTGGGGGATGTTTTTGTAAATACTATTATACCCGAGCACCACATTGCGGTGAGACATGAAAACGGATCTGATAAGATCTAAAAGATGAGATTTGAGCTGGCGGAACCACGAGACTCTCAGCCCATTCCAAGCCAGCCCCTCAGGCCAGACAGAAGTCAGACCAGAGAAGGGCACCCTTCTGGTACCTTCAAAGACCAATTAACTTTTATATTACAGTATAAGAGGGTGAGTATTTATTTGAATAATTCATATAACCTACCACTTTCAATTAAAATACAGTCCACTGCCAAAATAATGTCGAATGTTGCCTAAGTAGAACTCATTAGAGTTATTTGCCTTTTTAAATTAAATTTGGGAAATTGCCTAAACAGTATCAAAGACTTTGGAGAAATCGAAGAGTACAAGTTTTTTGTCATCTATGGCAGACTGAACATCCCTAATGATTTTTATTAGGGTGGATTGTATGGATTCACCTGGTCAAAAACCAGATTGGTAAGTGTCAAGTTCATTGAACTGTTCGAAGAAGTTGGAAACTTGACATTGCGCTATTCTTTCCAGGGGTTTTGAATGGTTATAAAAGATACAGATTAGGCAGAAATCTACAGGAGAAGAAGTTTTAGGATTTTTAGTAAAAATCTTAAATGGCTTTTTCCCAAGAGGTCGGGAATACTGAGTTCTGGAGGGAGAAATTATAGATGAAAAGGAGAACAGGAAGGATTTCAGGCAGGCATAATTTTGTGGGAATGGCATCTGGACCTATAGAATTCGATTGTGATTTCATCACGGCTGATATGATGTCTGACATAAACTCAGATCATTTTGACTTAGTTATTTAGACTTTTGGGTACCTTAAATAAGTATTTCCATTGGAAACTCAAGATTCAAAATTTTTCATGATCCTAATGCTTTCCCTTACTATATATTTCAATTCTAGGTAAGTGAAAGTAAAAGTAGTATTACAAATATTAATGACACACTCATGAAAATTCTTTGAATGAATGAATTCTAAACTGCACATAGTTGAATTTTAGCAGTCACTATTTTAAATTAATTATAGTAATATTTTGCATTGAAACTAATTTATATTTGTTTAACTTGTTTTTGTTTATTTTATAGCTTCAAAATCCCATGGTGGTTCATGTTTATCATCCATATAGACAGCCTGATGGAATTAATCAATGTGCAGCAGTTAATGGCCATTGTTCACATTTATGTCTACCAGCTCCTCAAATAAATGCAAAATCACCTAAAATATCTTGTGCCTGTCCAGACGGCTTGGTCCTAATGAAAGATGGGCTTATGTGTGCAGATGAAGGTATTAAATATGTTCATATTATTCAATTTTGGCCCTACACTAGTTTTGTAAATTTGTCCTAAAAATTTTACAAAAATAAGTTGAATCTGTCAGTATAAATGTTAATACCAAATAAATTAATAATTTTAAGGTCTTTAAGGTGTTTTTTTTTTAATTTCTCATAAATTAAAAGAATTTTTTTTGAAATTCTTTTTCTTAGGCTGTATGATTCTGTATTATAGTTGGTTATCATGTCAAACTTGATCGTTTCATTCAAATGTTTTTACTTATATATGTTTTAAATTTATACTGTTACTGTTTGATTTTTGAGTTGCTTTATTCAATAAAAATACCTGAATAAAACTGGGAAAAAATCTCTTGAAATTCATATTTATTTTTCAGTAAAATCTACCATTTCTCCAGTGTCCAATACATCAATTGCAGGAGATATAACTATTATCATCAGTGAGTACAACCGATTCCTCTCATAACCCTTCAAAACAAACATGTTTGATTTTTAACCCTACTATCCTTTTCTGGCTCACCAAATAATTCTTAACATTTTCTTAAGTCTATTCAGGAGTCATATTTCAATAAAATTACTAATGCCGCATGTTTACAAGTAAATTGGGGATTAATATTTAATTTACTAATCATTAATACATTAATGTTTGGGTATTTCAAGTTTTATGTTGTGATAACTTTTTGTTACTAAAGCAAATCTTTTTAAAAAAGTTTCTTTCTTGTATCTAGCATAGAGAAGTAGTGGGCCCATCACCAAGTCTTCTAACTGTAATGATATAGGTAAAAACTACTCTGTGTTCCAAGTGCAGAACAATTCACTCAAATAGTGGCCTATCTGTACTAAGGAATTTAATCACTAATTTACTTGATAATTGATGATTAAGTGAAGTAGTAATCAAATTATTAATATTAATTAAATTTTAGTAAAATACTTGGTACTCAAAGTAGTTTTTAACCATCTCTGACTGTAATTAGCAACTGGCCCCCTAGATCGGGGAAAACGAGTGGTGGAGATTATTGCCAGGTCACCCTACTTCCTAAAAAAAAAAAAAGGAGGCTAGTTATCATGAAGATATGGGGTATCTCCTACTGGTCCCATCACTCTTAAGAGAAAATGAATAATTCAAAGAACTCTAAGTAGGCCATTCTCTACAGTTACAATGCAGTACTCAAAAGAATATTAGATTTTTAAAATGGAATATTCTGGCACATAACACTGGAAAATAATTTAGACTACAAAATAGAGACAGAGTAAACTTTTTAAGAATTTGTGAAATAATGAAAAAATGCCATAGAGAAGTCGAATATGTACTTCGTGCTTATCTTCTCAGGAGTGGTTTCTGGTTTCATAGCATAATAGGTGTTGGTATCATCATGAATGAGAGCCTCTTCAATAAAGTATAAAATGTGGAACCCATCTATTAAGAATTATTGCACCAAATATTCATCTGTCAAAAAAGATCGGGGAAGTTTGGTTGAAGTCTGTGTCTGTATAAATAAAACAGTATTATAGAGTCAAGAGTAAAGCCAACTAGAATCTCTAAACCAGAAGGAGAAAGGAAGCTAAAATGGCTGCAAAATGAGCATAAATAAAACAAAAATATTCTGGTAAAGATTATAAGCGATAAAAGGGAAGGAGTAAATTTATTAGATATGTGAAGAGTGAAAAAGGATAATTAATTCCTAGAGAATAGGAATCATTGGAGAGATAGCTCTGTTGCTGGACTATTCTCTTGTGGCACTAAAGAAAGAATGGAAGACAGGGAAGGAACAGTAGCAGGAAAATGTAATAATGTGATCTGAGAGAATCATGGGTTGTAGAGAAGATGGGCATCGACAAAGCAGCAGACAGGGATAGTATCATGACAGAACTTATAGTTTTGAGGTCCAGATATACAGAAACCTCTAAAAGGATTTTCTGAAAATATTTTTTCTATTGTCTATGGAATATGGGGAAAGTTCAAGCAACTTTGTAAACCATAATCCCATATTTCTCACTCAAGTAGTCTATAAAGTAATTAAATTGGTCTGTTTATTTGAATTGCTTATTATTATTGTATATTGTTTATTTATATTTAATTATCATGTCTAACTTGGACTCACAAGGAGAGGATTAAGTCTGTGGGTCACCAATTTCACCCAAATTTTTTTTGGTGAAACTGCATCAAAAAATATTAGATACATGTCCTGGCATTCTTTCCAATGGGTCCTAGGAACTGAGAAAACAATATTTTATATAATTTCAAACAAAATTTATGTTATTTATTTTTGCCCGGATTAGTGGGTTACTATATATCAATTGTTTTGTTGTTTTGTTCAGAATAAGAAAAAAATATTAACTATTGTTTTAAATGAGTTATAATGTATCATAAATTACAAAAACCAAAGGTGCTTTAGCAGTAAAGTATGCCAAGTAAATTTTTTGTTATGACAAACAAATTAGATCCTTTTTAGGGTCCTTTAAAACTCTTAAATATAAGTTGTTATATAAATAAAAAAATACAACCTTTAGTACTTGATTTTTTTGGATGAATGTTTTTCTGGCCGTCAACTAAAGCATTCATAACTCCTCATTTGTTTCTCACAAAAAAAAAAAATTACACTAGATACCAGACCGGTTTTTAATAAATATTTGTGATCTATTTTCTATATATCTATATATATAAAATAGAAATATTTATTTCTATTTAATAAATAGAAAGCTACAAGCATGGGCACAATTTGGACCAACTGACATAGCAATGTGGGAGTAAATATCTTTTTAGTGAGAAGCAAAGTTGATATTCATTTTTACACCTCAAAAACCTTTAAATACAAATTTTTATTGCAATCAAAAATTAAAATTTTCTGCACGAAATTTTTGGCTAGGTTGGACACTTGGAAATTTCATCAACAACAAAACTTGTTATAACTTTAGAACGGCTTCACTGATTCACACAAAAATGAATAGGAATTGAGGCCTGTGTGTGCTACATGAAATGATATAAATCTGATCTTGGTAAACAAATTAAAACTAAAGTTATAAAATAAAAATAGGTTAGAATTTTTCTTAATTTTTAGCTTGGAAAAAAAAATGAAATCCAGTTATTAGTGTCAGTTGGAAGAGCATTAATTTAGCTTTCCAACGGTTATATTAAAGTTAAATTTGAAGGAAATTCTGAGGAGTTATGAATGCTTTAGTTGAAGGCCGGAAACACTCATCCAAGAAAATTAAGTACTAAAGGTTGTATTTTTTTATTTATATAGTAACTCGTATTTAAGGGTTTTGAAGAGAGAGAGAGAATCACTTTATTATCTTAAAAGGGTGCTGCCCAATTACATTGGGTTGCTTTAAACACAGCATACTTATTAATCGCTACAGACTATTTTCCAAAACTAATATACAATTATATAGTATTAACAACATATATGAGCATAAGGAATCTAATTTGTTTTATCATAACAAAAATTTATTTGGCCTAGTTTACTGGAAGCACCTTTTGGTTTTTGTAATTTAGGATCCATTATAACACATTTAACACAATAGTTAATATCTTTTTCTTATTTTGGAAAAAAAAATTGATAAATAGTAACCTGCTAATCCGGGCAAAGCAAAGGCAAAAATAAATAACATACATTTTGTTTGAAATTATATAAAATATTTGTTTTCTCGGCTCCTAGGACCCATTGGAAAGAACGCCGAGACATGTTTTTAATATTTTTTATGTAGTTTCACTAAAAAAAAAATTAGTTGGAATCGGTGACCCACAGACTTAATCCTCTTCTTGTGTGTCAATAAATCATATGTAGGTTACAAACTTCATGTAGCTTGAGCAGAAAGTTCATAATTTGCTGGTGTACTTCAAAATAAATGTTAACCCTCCCAGATTCAAAATAAACATGTATCATTCTTATCTCATGTAAACAAAGATAATGCTCTAGTATACATGAATATCGCAGTCTTCATATATTTTTAAAAATAGATGTATTTAAGAAACCCTTTATTTTCCAGTCTATCACTTCTTTTGGGATATATGACCCAAAAGTTTCTTATTTCACATCAAATTATCATGAAAGAACAATGAAGTATTTAATGAAATATGTAATTTCAATTTGATATAAAACTGACTTGTTCCAAATGATGAATTCTAAAACATTTGTTGTTAAAACATGGTTACATTTTTCATTTTACTAGTGTGAAAGCAGCTGTGTAACTTTTACTGCCATATACTTAATGTTCAACTGCCATTGCCTCACATTCTATATTTTACTATAGAGAGAAATATTTTATTGAAAGTAATACTGCCCTACTGCATAGAGTTTCTTTGTAAACAGCATACTGATCAATCACATTGGACATTACATTTATTTTACATTACACTTATATTATATTATTTTGTTATCATATTTCTTCTTTTTCCCTTTTCTTTATACTGATCATATAAAATATTATTAATATACAACATTAAACAATTATTATTATACAATATTTTTTTTCCAACAAAAAAAAACTCTGAATGCTAGAAATGCAATATCAAAATGCGCACAACATAAACCAACACAATGTCATAGAAAGAAACACTTTATTTTCATATAAAATATAAAAGATTGCTGCTCATTTATATTGGGTTGCTATATACACAGCATACTCGTTAATCTGTGGGACAATAAATGAACTTATATATAAATATATAGAAGTGGTTAGTTTATATTAGTAAAATAGATTATATTAGTAATATATATATATATATATATATATATATATTATATATATATATATACATTTTTTTTCTTTCATTGTTCATGCTTTTTTTTTTTAACATTTAATTTCCCTTTCTCTCACTTCTCTCTCTTTATCTCTCTTTTTTTCTATTTTTCATTAAATAAATAAATACTTAATTAAAACTCAGCCTAGGCATGCACGTGGTGGTGAATGATTTCCATGGAGTCAAAGACTATATTTTCAGCCAACCTCGCTACGTCCTTAATTTCGACACCTAGTTCCTCAAGGAAGCTCCTTGTTCTTTTTGAAACACAACACAGCAATTCCCAGAATGTAGACAAAAAGACAGGACGACAGCGGATCAATTCAAAATTTAATAAACAGTTATTACCAGATGTCCTCAATCGGTATAGATATGATAATGGATGATTCCCAGGGAGTCCAAAATAATATTTTCGGCCAATACTGCGAGCTCCCCAACATCAACACCTAGTTCCTCGAGAAAGCTCCTTGTTCTTTCCGGGATCGTTCCGCGAGACCCAAACCAGAGGCCTCTCACGGTGAACTCTCTCTCTCCGAAGGTCTCACAGAATTTCTCTTTTAGGAAAGGGATACATTCATCATACGTGTTCTTCTTTTCCCTTTCCACTTCACCTGCCTGATCGAGGTCATTGCTCTCAAAGTGGACAGTTGGATCCAAGATCAGCACTGTCCTTCCTGTCTTGGGAAATGCGACGATATCCGCGTATCTCGTAGAGCCTTCCCTATCGATGCAATATACCTCATCAAAGCAGGTGAATTTCCTTTCTCTAAGGAGCCTCATCAACTCGAACTTGACCCAGTGGTGACGATGTGTTATGAGGAGGGAGTTGTTGGGGTATTTTCCCAGCACATGGGCTGGTGTTTCAGACTCTCTGCTGCATTTACGGCAGAGGGATCCAACTTCTCTGACCTGTCCGCTGACACCTGGAACTCCACGCAGGGGTGTATAATTAATGTTTATTTTTAATTATGCAATAAATTAAAAGATAAGTGAGACTAAGAATTGAAATTGAATAAATAAGTAAATGATAAGAAACATACTCAATCAATGCTCAATTACAATATAAAAGATAGTGTATGATCCCCAGAGAGTCTAGAATAATATTTTCAGCCAATATCCCAAGCTCCCCAATATCAAAACTAGTTCCTGAAGGAAGCTCATTGTTCGTTTAGGAATCATTCCGTAAGATCCAAACCAGAGGCTTCTCACAGTGAACTCTCTATGACTTACACTTTTGTGTGGATATGTAGCTAGACCAATCTCGGTAAGGATCCTCTGCTTACACTTGACAATCTTCTCTGTATCACCCTTGTCACGTGTCATAACATGTCATCTGCGAAGCATGTGAGGATCATATACTTTTGGTCGTCAGAGAGTTTGTATCCAGCTTTAATAATTCTTATTCACACAGGTCATGGTATAGATAATCTATTGTCAAGTTGAACAGTGATGGTGACAAGGGTCCGCCTTGTGGTACTCCTTGCCGCACTTTAATCTATCTCGTCAAGTGGGCTCCGAATCCAATCTTAATTCAATTAGAGCCCAGGAGAGCTGTAATTACATTTTTCAGATCTGGTGACAAGCCTCTTGCCCCTAGTGAGCTGATAGTATGTTCATGAAAAACATTGTCAAAAATACTGACGATTTGATTTATTATTTATTTATTATTTTCATCAAAATATTTTATTGTGCTGAACATAACTCCTTCTGGCCCCGGTGATATGTCCAAAGATGTTGATTTAATTGATTTTTTAACTAATCAGACGTTAATGGACATCAAGTTTGGCGTCTGGGTGCAATTAAGTTTGCCTAGATTTTTGTTCTCTAAGAGGCTTCTGAAATGGCTTTCAATCTCGGCTACCTTCAGTGGGCATTGTTTAGGAATGTCAGCGTTCATTATATTTCCAACTACTTTTTTTCTTATATTATAATAATTATACTGTGCTACATCATATTGGTATTGTTCCTGCCGACAACTCCTGTCTGCTTTGTTGGCCCTCTGTGGATTCGACTTTTCCTGCACTCTTGCCAGCCAGCCATATCAGTTTTATTTTTTCTTCTTATCTTATAAAATGTGATGGCAATTCACAGTGCTGTGGGATAGGCAATTCATCATTGATGTTTTTTAGAAAATTTAAAAAATTGCCCACATTGTCAAATTTCACATGATCTTTATTATTTTACTGAAGAAAGTTCTGGTAGCCACCATCTGGTTATTTCCTTTTTTACTTCATCTACTCCATCCTCTCCATTTTTATAACTTATTCTATTATTAATTAATATTAATTAAGCTCCTTAGTCTATCGTTATTTGCCTCCCTGAGATGCTTCTTAGCTATATGGGTTCTGATACCTCTATCACCCTTGAACCTCAGCCCACAAATGGGACATATGTTGTCATTAAGCACTGGGGAAGGGTCTTGTTTCCTTTCTTTTGTTTCACCATTAGATTATTCAGAAATCTGAGGTGGCTTAGGTAAACTTGGAAATATATCATCTATCGATACAGTTTTGCCCAATCCTTGGCCTTCTTTGTCCTGCCACTCCACCTTGACAAACTTATTATTGCCACCTCACACAGCAGCCATAGACATCACGGAGGTCACCACTACTTCTTGGATTGGGCCTCCTGATTTCATACCCATACCTTCTGACCTATGTCAACTCTTGAAATTACTTGAATTTGAGTCCATATGTTTTTATCTTTACAATAATATGTTTATATATAATGGGATAGATAAAGTTGCATAGAAAAAAAAAACTATCAATAATCAGCATAATACCTAATAGATAAAAAAAATAAATGCAGAAATTCAAAGTATTAAACTTCATTAAAGAGGTTTTAAAAGAACAAATTCATAAATAGGTTAAAACAATTTATAAATAGGGTAAACAAAAAATGATAAATTAGTTAGAAGTATAAATAAGTTAAATTAAACTAAAATTGTGACTTTATGTTCAAAATAAATTAAAAATATATACACAGATAAAATAATGTTATTAAGTTAAAATTAAATAAATAGATTAAAAATACATACACAGATTAAATAATGTCAGTAGGTTATAGTTAAATAAAGTCAGTAGACTAAAATTAAATAAACAGATTAAAAATATATACATGGATTAATTAATCTGTTTATATATAATTTATATATATATATATATATATATATATATATATATATACTTTGAATTTTTATTTTTTGAATCCTATATGGGTCATTTCAAAATTTATATCACATTTATTATTATTATTTTTTTTTTCAATTCTTGGCTTTATGCCGGATAAATTCACTGTCCCAAACCAAGATCAAGGTTACAGTTTATTGAATATTTAATTTGAAATATTAAAAAATTTTTGAACAATTCTGGCGGTTCCCAGCATTACAGCTTTCTAGATTTCCTAAAGTTCCCAGCTTGATTCAAGTACCTTCATTGATTTTAGAGTTTCTTCAGGAATCATGCCTTTGCTGGTTACAATAATGTGTAGTACTTTTACTTCCACCAGCCGGTATAACTGCCTTAATTCCTTGCATAGCTCTTGATACTTCCAAATTTGTTCACTTAATGTGTTTGCTACATTATCAACAGCAGGAACTCCAACTTTGATAATGATGACTTCCTTTGTTTCTTTGTCAACGAGCAGTATATCTGGTCTATTGTGGGGAATACTATGGTCAATTATCATAGTTTGATCCCAGTATAGCTTGACATTCCCTTTTCCTAATAATGTCTGCGCCCAATATCTATAAAAAGGCTGATGCCCTGTTATTAATTTATATTTTTGTGCCAGAGCCTGATGCACGATTTTTGCTTTGAAGAATTTGGGTGATGTTGCTGTGATTTTATCATTTCCGTTCTTAATAAGCGGTCCATTTTATTACTCCAAAGGAATATGTAGCAACAGGAATCACCCAAGTATTCAAGGCTTTTACTAAATTTAATCAAGGAAATTTACTAAATTTCCTGCTGATAAATTAGTATTTAGGAGGATCCTGACGTGTTTCTTAAATTTTTCTTCAAAGGTTTATTTGACCTCTATTTTGAATTTAATTAGCTGTGAGATACCAAGATACTTGCAGGAGTCAGTTAACTGAATTTGCTTGATGACATCACTATTATTAAGTTCAATATTAGCTAAATCCTTATATCTTCCTCTGGGACATTAAGGATTACACAGTTGTCTGTTCCTAACTTCATCCCAATATCTTCAGTGAATGACTTTACCAACTCAAGAAATGTTCTCATGCCTCTCTCGTTCTTTGCATAGAGCTGTAAGTCATCCATATAAAAGTAGTGAGAAATTATTGTTTCCTAATTCAGAGAATAACCTTTTTCAGATTGATTTAAAATAGAGGTTAGAGGATTAATTGCTAGGCAGAACCATAAAGGGCTTAACAAATCCCCCTAAAAACTTCCTTTTTTTATGGGAATGTTCTCTGAGACAACGGGATTCTTTTAAGTTGGATATACCAATGATACTTCCCATAGCTTCATAAGTCGTTGCAATAGATCTATTACTTTTCGATCGAGAACTTCAATCAACCAGTCATAAGGGACAGAGTAAAATGCATTCTGATAGTGAATCCACAAAAGATCGACTTTTTGATACTTGATAAGCTATGAACGAATCGACTACAAGAAGCTCTTTATATCCCTTAGAGTTTCACTTACATCCAATCTGCTCCTGTTCCATAAGGTTGTTCTTTTGTACAAGCCCCATTAGTTTATTACTGATTATGGATGCCAAAACTTGTAAACATCATTAAGATATGTTATTGGTCGATACTCTTTTGGTTCTGGGGATTCTTTTCTTTGTTTCGGAATGAAGTGTGTCTTTCCTAAGCAGAAGTCCTTTGGAGGTGTAACTCAATTGCACATTAGTTTCTGATAGTAAGAGGCTAATGGTCCATGGACACTTTTCAAGTGTTTGAGCCAATAGTTTTGAATTTTATCTGACCCTGGTGCTTTCCAGCTATGTGTATTCTTCATAGATTCCTGTATATCATCAGCATTAATATGCATTGCATCCTTAATCGGAACATTCTGTGTTTCATCTTGCAAATTCCAAAGCCAGAAAGCATTCTTGTTGTAGTTTATTGGACTGCCCAAATGTTTTTCCAATAACTAGAAACATCAAAATCATCAAGATGTTCAGCTTTTGTATATCTTCTGACCCTGATAGCATAAAATGCAAGTTTTTGTTTCAGGAGTTCTGAGAGTGCTGACAGCTTTGAATTAAGTTGAGATCTAGTGACAGTACCTATGTGTTTCACAATGAGCTCATCAATAACAGTCTTCAACTTCACCGATACTCTGTCAGAATTATTGAGATAGTTGGTGAGAACTCCAAATTTTCTGCGCAATTCATAAATTTTATCCTTCAGCCTTCTCCTCCAAGGTGGATCAAAATTCTTAACATCAGAAATATTCTTCCCTTTTGGCGAATCTACTTCTCTTATTAGTCCCAATTGTTTCACAGCTATCTTTGCTGCTATATATATCCAGTGTCTGATTTCATCGATGTCACAGTCGGTTGTTATATATTCTTGCAAGAGATTATCTACTGCTAAAACAGTTTGAAGTGGTAGTTTAGAATATGGTACTTTAGGGATGACAGTACAACGACTTTTGAGAGAAATTCTCTGGAATTTTAAATGTTACGTAATAAAGCTGGTATGGATGCTTGCTTGTTCCATATTATTTGTGTTCACTGGTTCCTCCATAAGGGCCAGCTCTTCCTGATTCACTTGAGTGACAGCCTCAATGATTTGTGGTTGTAATGGCAGGAAATCCTGTGGTTCAAGTTTAGCCTACGTGCTACCTCTTCTTTTATATTGTGGATCTCAGCCATTGAAAGAAATTTCCTGCTTGAATATCTGTTTAACCTGATCAGTGATACCCTGAGAAGAGACTTGAATATGTGAGATTTCTTCATTCCAGTAGTTAGTGATTCGAGATCTGTATCCAATTTTATCAGTTTCCAAGAAATAAGCTCGGATTGCTGACGCGTTCAACTTGCAAGTCCATTTCATTTATTGTTGTTCATTTCTTTGGCGTTGCGGCACTCTTCTTTGTGCGGCAGGCTTATCAGCCTCCAAGCGCAAATCAGATATAGATACAGTTCCATGAGTAGCCGGTCTTATGGTTCCATACGGCATCAGGGCACCGCTCACACTGTCTGCTGATTCATCCGAGGCTATTCTTCTGTTTTGTAACTCCATGTTGATGGGTGGGGTGCATTTTAGATCTTCCTCCCAGGTGATTTAAGCAGCCTCTCATGACATGGGGAACAGACGCTGACCATACCCACCATATCTGGTGAGTATTCCCGTATCCGCCACCTGGGGAGGCACCTGATGGGAGACTACCAACTACTCATGAGTGGTTATTATTATTATTAGTTCCTTGAATCCCTTAGGTGTGACATAGGACAGTCAAGAAGTTCTGCCATGCATCTCAATCTTTAGCCAGTTCCTTGATTCTAGACCAGGTCTATCCAGTTTTCTTTTCTAGAGTCCTCCTTCATGTTTCTCTAGGTCATCCTCGTCTTCGCTGGCCTTGTGAGTTCCACTCCAGACTCTGCCATGTTATGTCTCTGTTCTCATTTCTAAGCGTGTGCTCCAGCCATCTCCATTTGCAACATTTAATGACTTGATCTATCAGGGCTTGATTAGTTTACTATCATATTCGGGCAACAATTTTTTTAAAGAAAAATATAGAGAAATAGCATGTTTTTTACTTCTTAGCAATCTTCATAGTTATTGTAGGAAGTTACTAATGTGGGCATACTAATCATTTACATGTACATCTGGAATGTGACAGTACTAAGGAGAACACAGTAGAGAAAACATTATTTAACTTTTTAATTATAAAATTTACAATTAAAATTTTTACTAAACAACGAATGATAAATATTCTTTCAACAGGAAAGATTACGAAAAAAAATATATTTAACTGCATTCAGGTTGTAATTTGACATTACTGTCCTGCGACGTAAATGTGACCCATGTATTTTTTAACAAGTAACTGAAATTAATTTAACTTGAAACATATATATTTTTCCTAAGCAGAACGTATATATTTTTATTTATATTTTCTGTCATCAAATGCTTTAAAATTAATTATTTTGTCATTTATTTGTCAAATATATTTATTATGTTCATGAAGCCAATATATGGAACCAATCCCAGAAACAAATAAACAAATAGTAGTCATATTTTCTATTTGTATTTTGTTTATTATTAAAATTAATTATCTTAAAATTTTCATTGATCTTATTTATTATGATTTTGAAAATATTTTTATAAACTAATAATTTAATTAATTTAAATTATTTTTTAATTGTTTAATGTTAGATAAAAAGAATATTTTTTATTTATCATAATCTATGATAATCTTATTTTAAAATATTTTTCCTAAGCATTATTATTTTAAAATTGATTATTTTGTAATTACTTGTCAATTATATTTGTTATGCTCATGAATCCATTGTATGGGTGCAATTCCTGGAAACAAATAAGCAAATAGTAATATAGTAATATTCTGTTTGTATTTTATTTATTTTAATTTGGTTTCAGATCGTAATGATGAAAACCATATACACCCAGACATGTTTGATGAACAAGATAATGGAATGATTGCCAGTATGGTTATCGCTGGTATTTCAGCATTCTTAGTTCTTGCTTCATTGGTAAGTAAATATATTTATATATTTTTTATGGACGGTGAAAGGTGTTTGTAAATAAATTTTAGGATAGTAAATATGCACAATGAACCTTCGGCATCGAACCTTCGGGTTCGCTAAGCCTTATTATTATTATTATTATTAAATATGCACAATGAAAGAAATTTTTTTTTTATTTATAATTTTATTGAAATTTACAACTGTATTACATTAAAAATACAACAGGTAAATGTGACATTGGTAACATGACATGTAAAATATGAAGAGAAACTACCCATTGGTAGAACTCAAATTAAAGTTCTATATTAGAAGATCCCGAGGCCATCTTCTTTTCAGAGGCCTCGGAGGGTTATCAGGGATAGAGGAGGAAGCAATGTTTGAAACAAGAGGGTTCGGATGGTTCTGCAGTTTGTTATGGAAGGATAGGTATCTGGATTGGGCCAAATCGGAAACATATGGAACATTAAGGTCTTTATGGATGATTTTGTTTGTGACAAAGTAAGGAGCGTTGAGGATTTTACGAAGGATTTTGGATTGTAAGGATTGGATACGAGAGGAATTCGATGGCTTAGTGGAGCCCCAGAGCTCAATTCGGTAGGTCCAAATAGGTCTTATTATTGTCATGTATATGAGTCGTTTGTAATTGAGTGAAAGCTTAGAGCGTTTGTCTAGTAAGTGTTGGAGTAGTCGGAAACGTCGAGCGGTTTCTTGTCGTTTCAGTCTTGTATGAGGATTCCATGTGAGTCGTTTGTCGAGGTGGAGTCCTAGGTAACGAATTTGTTCAACTGGGATAAGTGGGGAATTGTTAAAGAATACTGTAGGACAGGAGGTCATAGGTTTGCGACGCAGGGTAAAGGTAATTTGATGGGATTTATTGGAGTTTATTTTAATCCTCCAGTTTTGACACCATTCTTCAAGATTTGTGATGTATGATTGGAGAGTTTGGGATGCAATTGATGGATCGTTGTTAACTGATAGGATACACGTGTCATCGGCATAGGTGGTGATGACAGTGTTGGGATGGGTTGGAATGTCAGCTGTATAAACTGTGTAAAGGATAGGACCTAGGATACTACCTTGAGGAACACCAGCAAATTGAGATAAAAGAGATGAACAGACATTTTTGTGATTTACTTTGAAGTATCTATCACTAAGGTAGGAACGGATAATGAGGGAGTATGCAGGTGGTAGGAATTTACGGAGTTTGTACATCAGTCCCGGATGCCAGACTCTATCAAACGCCTGTTCAACGTCGAGAAAGACTCCTGTGCAGTACATTCCGCGCTCCAATGCAGAGTAAACCACGTCTACCACACGATGACATTGCTGAATAGTGGAGTGAGATGTACGGAATCCAAATTGGTGATCTGGGATTATGTTATTAGAATCTAGGATGGGATACAGGCGTTTTAAGATGATTTATTCTAGGATTTTGCCCATAATGGGTAAAAGAGAGATAGGACGGTAAGAGGATGGGTATTCTGGCGGCTTTGTGGGTTTCGGTATCATTTTGACTATGGATAGTTTCCAAGAGTCAGGAAAATATGTAGTTCGGAGTACCCCATTATATATATAGGTGAGGAATAATATGGCTTTCTGAGGAAGCAGTTTTAGGATCTGGGATGTGATTAGGTCATGGCCAGGAGCTTTGCGGGAAGGTAATCTGTGAATGATATTGGATATTTCTGAAGGATGAAATGCTTTAGGTGGAAGGGTCAATTGGAGTGGAATATCGAGTTCTGCTTCAATACACTCAAGGTGGATTGGATTTAGGATATCTGGGTGTGGATTAAATGTTTTGAAGAGGTGCTGAGCAAATATTTCAGATTTTTCTTCATCAGATCTAGACCAGGTTTGGGTTTCGGTAAGAAGCGGGTGGTTAAAATCTTTGAATTTTAAGAGCTTTTTAGTGGTCAACCATAGTGATTTGTCAGTAGTTGTTAGATTTTCTGTTAAGTTAAGTAAACTTTGGATTTTGTATTTCCTAATTTCAGCTTTTAGTTGGTTAGTTAACTTATTGTAATATGACTTGTCTGATGGGTATCTAGTCCTATGCCACTTCGATCTTGCTCTGCGTTTTTCCGAAAGAAATTAAATTACATAATTAACATGATTACATAAACATAATTACTTAATTAATTAACTAAAACATGAACATATTATTATGTAAAATGTGTTAAATCAATTCGCTTAATAGGTATGTAACATTTGTTAATAGGTATGTAACATTTGTATGAATAAACAGCTGGACCGATTTTTAAATTTAATGATACATATTCTCTACACGCCATCTAGGCTGGTGAGAGAACAACTCCCACTGTGTCTACTTGAGCAAAGCCATGACGTCCGCCAATAAACACCTTTATTGGTTAACCAGGCAGAAGAGGACTGCAAAAATAAAATGTCTGGTTTAGTGGGGGTAAAATTCGTTGCAGACTATCAGATGGATACCCAGTAGTAATGTAGTTCAGTATACCCAGTAGTTCAGCTGAACGCTGTGTATAAGTGACTCTGAATTTGTAATCAATTTATTTTTTCTTGCCAGAAATATTTTTATTTTATTTTTTTCTATCTTCAGGTTTTTTTATTTTTGTATAAATTTAGCTTTTTTTTTTATTTTTATGTTTTTTATACATTTTTTCTCATCGGAAATATTTTTATTTTAATTTTCAGTTTTTTTTTATTCTTGTATAAATTATTTAGAAGTTTATTATTATTATACCATATTTATATATTTTTATACTATATTTATCCTTATTTATACTTTATTACATTATACTTCCTCTTTATTTTTAATTCTTTTTCGTTTTCTGTCATCACGCTTTCCAAATAGATCATTAATACTCCACTATTATTTAATGTTCATTACCTCTTCATTACACCATCTCCTTAATTGTCTTATAAATATACTTACTCATCTCCGTTCAACCTTCAGTTTTCGTTTTCTTTAATCTCATTAAAGAAATTCATTTTTGTTTTATTTAATCTCACGTTTCACCTTAGATCAGGTATTCTATTATAAATAAATAAACTATTAGAGAGAGAAATACTTTATTAAAAGTAATGCTGCCCTACTACATAGGGTTGCTTCGTACACAGCATACCTATACCTATCAATCCACAAGGACATTAATTTTATATTTCATTTTTCTATTTTTTATACATATATATGTCATATCTTTCCTTTCTTTCTCTCTTTTTCCTCTTCCCCCTCATAACAATACACTTACAAGTTATCAATAATAAAACCATATTAAATAATATACATAGCACTATAAACATTTTTCCAAGACAAAAAAAAAAAAAAATTATTTCCCTGTTTCTCTCTTTAAATTTTCAAACGCCAGGAACTCATTACAACATCGCACACATACACAACACAGCAATTCCCAGAATGTAGACAAAAAGACAGGACGACAGCGGATCAATTCAAAATTTAATAAACAGTTATTACCAGATGTCCTCAATCGGTATAGATATGATAATGGATGATTCCCAGGGAGTCCAAAATAATATTTTCGGTCAATACTGCGAGCTCCCCAACATCAACACCTAGTTTCTCGAGAAAGCTCCTTGTTCTTTCCGGGATCGTTCCGCGAGACCCAAACCAGAGGCCTCTCACGGTGAACTCTCTCTCTCCGAAGGTCTCGCGTAATTTCTCTTTTAGGAAAGGGATGCATTTGTCGTATATATTCCTCTTTTCCCTTTCCACTTCACCCGCCTGATCGAGGTCGTTGCTCTTAAAGCGGACAGTTGGATCCAAGATTAGCGCTGTCCTTCCTGTTCTGGGAAACGCGACAATATCCGCATATCTTGTAGAGCCTTCACTGTCTATGCAATAGACCTCGTCAAAGCAGGTGAATTCCTTTTCTCTAAGGAGCCTCATCACCTCAAACTTTACCCAGTGGTGGCGTGTTATGAGGAGGGAATTGTTGGGGCATTTTCCCAGCACATGGGCTGGTGTTTCCGAATCTCTGCCGCATTTACGACAGAGGGACCCAACTTCCTTCGACTGTCCACTGGCTCCTGGGACTCCGCGTAAAGGTGCGTAATTGATGTTTAGTTTTAAGGCGTTGGGCCATTCCGACCCCGAAAGCACTTTTTTCTGGCATATGTATTTATTGGCTTTCGGGGTCTCTTTAAAGTGTCGAACTCCAACGCCTTGCCACCTGCAGCTGGCCCATTCTTCAAAAGAGTTTTCTCTCAGCGACTGTCGTAGAGCTCTCACGCTTCGGTGGCCCTGATCCACTCCCAGTCTTTCCGCACATTCCGCGATTTCCGCATTATAATCAAATGTGGAATATTGTAATCAAACAGGGAATCCGCATTATAATCAAACAGGGAATCCGGACATCATTAGACAGCCGCTGGGCAATGGACCAATACTGCAAAGGAGCCTCCCATTGACAGCGGATCAGTCCCAATCCACGAAACCTCCTCGGTGCATAAAACATCGCCGTTAATGCATTAGCAGGGAGCCCGATAATGGCCTTGACACTCCTGCGGATATTTGTATCGATTCCTTCCAATATCGCAGGACGTATCTTTGTGAGGGGCGCCCTCTGAAGAGGGTAAGTAAGTCCCGGGAACACGTACTGGTTTACAACGTTGATCTTCTGCTCCGGCTTAAGAAGGCAAGAGCTAACCAATTTGTCTAAGTTGTTGTTTAATGTGGTCACCATTTCCTCATTTAATACCAGCTCTCCCGAGAACGCACATCCTAAATACTTTATAGTTTCACCTGGCTTTGTTGATGCTATAACTTCTCCATTCTCTAGGGAGAGCTTTGGTCAACAGACCATGTAGCACGTCTGATTTTAGGTTTTAAATCCAAAAATATTATTTTGTATTGTTTTGTAATTTATATTATGTAATTTTGATAAATAAAAAGACTTTTTCTGGTATTTGTAGATTTTTTACAGTATATGACTTTGTAATCTTAATATCAATTTCGTTCTTTTCGTTTCAGGTCTAGCCTGTAATTTTCATAGCATTTTATTCTAGATTGCTAGTCGTATTTATTTATCTACTTGAAATTATCTTCACGTATTCTTTTCAATAATTTAAACAAGAAAAAAAAGCACAATAATGTTGAAATAAACCTTCATTAATGGGCTTGAAAGAGTAATAGGTAGGTCTGGCGGTTTGGTCCTTACGTCACGTTTCAAGTTTCTCCACCACCCATTTCTGAGTGAACTTGGTTGTTTTATTGACCTTGCTTCCAGACCAACTCATCCCTGAGCGACTGCCTGATGAATCTTACCAGAAGTGGCCTGGGCGTATCATCTTGCCTGGATCTTATCCGTTCTGCGCAGTCTATATCCTATAATATGTGTGGATTGAAAAAATGAAAGCTCAGAAAAAGAATTCCAATGACGTTTTCATACACTAGGAAAAGGGTTTAGGTTACAAGATGTTACTCATTTCTTAATATAATAATAATGTAAAATGTTGTTTTGCGGTAAATGAATATAATAAAAAATTTGTTATTTAATTACTGTTTTAAATCAAATATTTTTCTGTGACAAAACTATATATTTTTCTGTTACAAAACTACTTAGCTCGCGCCTCTTGTCCCAGAACTTAAAAATTAGAATCTATAAAAACATTATCTTACCTACAGTTTTTTATGGATGCAAAACATGACCGCTTACATTAAGGGATGAGCAACGTCTCAAGGTTTTTGAAAATAAAGTATTCCATAAAATATTTGGATCGAAGAAGGATGAATTAAACGCAGAGTTCAGACGGTTACAAAATGCCAAATTGTATGAACTGTATCCGGGTAATATAATTGAGGTTATTTCATCCCAACGAATCAAATGGGCTTGTAAAATTGTTGGGCTTAGTAGTGAGAGAATTCCTAAAAAGTTAATATTTGCTTTACCGAATGGTAATTGTCCAAGGGGTAGACCGAAGCGAAGGTGGGAAGATTGCATTAAAGCCGATCTGAAGTGACTGGGTTTGGACAGTGAACTCTGGAGAGAGGTGTGTAATAAGCGATTGTTGGTGTCGGCATCGAACCTTCGGGTTCGCTAAGCCTTTTATTATTTATTTATTTAAATAAAATAGTCCGGCCTCCAATTGCTCCTTGTCAAATGGAATTTGAAACATCGGTGTGTGTAAAGTCATGTTTGCTTTTTTTGAAATAATGTGGAGCAGCTGAGATTCCATGGAGTCTTTAACTCCATCATGTCATGTCAAGATCCAATCAGCAACCCTCTTCCCTTTTCAATCCCTCAATGGTCATTTAATCCTGGTCACTTTTACTTCCTTCATATTACTCCTGGAGACTTGATTGCTTCTGTAAACAAATCCGGAACAAATGATTATGGTAATGAACTAATTCTGGTAAAAACAATTAAACTCTGTCTTCCTTTTATCCACCCTGCTCTCCTCCACATGTACAATTTTCCTTCCAAAACTCCATTTTCCTACTGCCAGGAAAATGTGATAGTCCATCTACTGAATATGTTATCTTCTCCTTCGTTAGCCTCTGACTTCAGACCCATTTTCAATCTCTCAGAGTTATCTAAACCTCTGGAAATAATTCTTTATTCTCAACTTACCTCCTTCTTTGAGCAAAATGCAATCTTTAATCCTTTCCAATCAGGTGTCCGTTCCAGTTACTCGAATAGTGCATTAAGCTGGTCCCACTCCTTTCTGTATCATTGCTTCAAACCATCACTATTCCTAACAAACCTTCATCATCACTACTCCTCTCTAGAGGTGTTCTTCAGGGATCTTCCCTCTCACCAACATTATTTTCCATCTCTATAAATGAACTACTTAATTTTATCCATCATTCCAAGTACCATTTGTATGCTGATGATCTACTAATATGCATTTCCTTTCACCCTTCCTATATGCTCGAGGTGTCTTTTAAGCTCTAAGATAACACTAATATAATAATATTAACCGCTGGGCTTCGAAAATAATTTGAGTCTTAATCCAGCAAAAACTAAGTCAATTCTCTTTAGTTCTAGACCCTTTCTCAAGATTCTTCCTTATTATTCATTACTATATCTCAACAATATTTCTATTCAATTCCAAAACTATAAAAAACCTCGAAGTTACCTTTCATCAATATCCTAAACTGGAATAACCATATTTCCAAAATTTCTCAAAGCTCCATCTCACTCCTTAAACAGCATAATTTCATTCCGTAAACTGCGCAATATGTTTTGTTTTCGGAATCTCAAGGGATACGCATATAACCCAGTATTACACCAAGTTGAAGTGGCTCTATCCATCCAACCGCTGTTTGTACTTCCTTGCCACTTTTCTATACCAAGTCATCAGAACTCAGTGGCCTTCCTACCTTTTTCACAACCTACAATTCAAATATTCCATTCAATCCTGTCTCACTAGATCTCGTACCTCCGACCTCTATCCACCTCCCCACCGAACTGCAGCGTTTGACAAATCCTTTATAACTCAAGCCGTCTCCACCTGGAATACCATCCCTCCCGATATCCGACATGCACAATCAGTTTCCTCATTTAAATCCCTCCTTTTTAAGCACCTACTTCTTTCCCCACCCGATTGATCATGAAAAGTAGATAAGAGAACTATTTAAGTTCTCCCAGAAATGGTTTTGTTTAATTGTGTTATTTTATTTTGACATGTTTGTATTGTATATATCTGTATGTATTTAGTGGTTTTGTTTTATTTTTCTTCCAATAGTTTTATTTTAATGAGCATTGTAAATATTTAATTTAATTTTATGGCCACACAGGCATTTCCTGTGTATCTATAATTTGTTCTAAAGGGACAAAAGTCCCAGGATAATAAAAATCTATTTTCATTTCATCATTTCATTTCATAATTCCGTGATTCATTTCCCTTAAGTACCCGTCACCTAATTGTTTCTTCCTTCATTCTCACTAACCTTGACCATGGATGCCTAGTGTACGGGAGACTATCTGGCAAGCACATGATATATCCCCAAAAGATTAATGCATGGTTTCTTCTTCTTTCACTTCCTCCATATATTTTTCAGTGGGAAGAGCCTCAATCCATCTGATTCATTTTTGCATTGTGTGAGCTGTCTGATTTGTGCGAGATTTTTCCCTTATTTTTCTCCTAGCTTGCAGACATATTCACTATTTGTAATCCTGAGTCTCATGGTCAAGTCAGGTTGAATATAATTTACAGCTTAAGTATAAAAAATCTACTTTCTGTTGAGAAATATCTTATACAGAAAGTCTGTTTTTATATCAATAATATTTATCTTAAAATTACTTCTGTTTTTGTTATTTGATCTATTAATGTTAATATGTACAGGAAAACTCAAATTATGTTAATGAAGGAAATAATAACTTTTAATTTTATACAATTATTATGTTTTAGATTGCTTTTATTGTGTATCGCCATTATTTACACAGAAATGTGACAAGTATGAATTTTGATAATCCAGTTTACCGAAAAACAACAGAAGATCAATTTTCACTGGCCAAAAGTCATTATCAACCACAGCGTGTTTATACTGCTACTGTCACTGAAGAAGTAATTATTATTATAGCTAATTATAACATTTTTTAAAATTAATTGTTTATATTAAAACTGTTTTACTAAAAATTAAATAATGCTTTTTAAATACTATGGTATCTTTATGATAATCACATCTTTTTTGTTGAACTTTAGCTTTAGTGCATGGTTTATTAATTATAAATATGTATATGATTAATGCATGTTTGTTATTTATATTTCATTATTCATATTTTTTAAATATCTCTTTTTTTCTGTTTAATTTTTTTTTTTTTTCCTTTTAGGCTCATGAACCATTAACAAGTCCTGGTACAAATGAATATGTATAATTTATATAGTGGCTCAAATTTTGTTATACTAGTCAGCCTGTGAGAGCAACTGTGCCAAATATTTTACCGAACATTTGTCAGTGAAGAAAAGTTCACCTTCCATCTTGTGACTACTAAAAGCTTGTCATGACTTCAGTTTTATATTTTATAGATTAGATAATGGACTTCATGTGCCACATTTATCAAAAGTATTTTATTGTAATCCAAGTCATTCTTTATGAAGTATTAGTCACATATTACTTTAATAAACATACTAATTACCTGTATATGTATATTTTGTACAACACAGTGAAAAAAAAAAAAAAAAACGATTTATGAACTCAAGATGTTAATTTTTGGTTCATATGTATTTTAAAACTTTTTTCTTAGATTGATGTTTTTATCAAACTAATATTGGTAGCAAAATTTAACTAATTTTTTAATGTATATAGGGTATGAGATTTTCACCCGAATTCGTCTAACTAAAAAATATTTATATATGATTTATTGAAATAAAATATTTGTGAATGATTCATTAATGATATGATTTTTCTATGCTGTGTCATCCCTTTATTCAGCTTCTGAAATACAATAGCTTTGGCTTCTTATTTACATGTATGGTATGGTTTCTAATAGGAGAACAAAGAAAATAGGTGTTTTCATTAATATGTAGACCTGTAAAAATATTTTATTTTATATAGGCTTCGACTTTGAAACAAAAAAGAAAACAAATATATACCCATAACAACAGAATGAGCTCTTAGCAATGGAGTTAATATATGTGTATATATCAATTAATAACTTTGATTTACAATTAAATTTGAAAATCTTATTATTAAAATGTAAAACTTCTAAATTGATTAAAGTAGGATACTCTAGTAATTCCTTTATATATGTATAATTAAAAAAAATATAAAAAAAAGAAAGAAAAAATATCCAGCAGAAAACGTTTATTGTTTTATGCTTTCAATTTTTTGGGATAATAAAATGTAATGAAAAAAATAAAGAAAGAAGATAATTTAAAGTTCTTTTTACTGTAGCATTTTATTTTTCTATTCTATGCTTGTAAAGTATATCTTTCCAACAAGTTTTTATTTATGAGATATTCATTTTTGTTAATTGTTATATAATTTTAAATGATATTTATTGTTAATTGAAAATATTACCGTTGTGAAAAAAGTGAATTATAAGAAATTATTTCCCCATGCTTTCTGATTTGATATTGTAAATAAATCAAAGAATAGACTTTTCTATTAACTATCATATAGGATTATGTGTTATAATGTGAATTTCTTTGAAACACTGAATGAATTATTCGTCTTTGTAATAACTGCTTCATATTATATTAAATTTTCCTGTATTATGTATTTTAGTTATTACTGTTTCAATGCATAAGTACTTGTAACAGATTTTCTTCTTGTATGTTAAAAAATAATAATAATAAATAAACAAAAAAATCCCAATTTTAAATGTAATTGGTTTTAAGTAGTATAAATATTTAATTAATGTTCATAAAATACCAAAAAGTGGTGTTAAAAATCATTTAGAATTTTAAAAAAAAACTATTTACTTTGTTTTGAAAATTTATTTTAATAAAATTATGGAAATTTCTTTGTACTAAAGAAAACTTATGTTCCAATCTGTCCATTGTTGCTTCTTTGTAAGTGAATTTTGAAATTAAAATAAATGATCTATTAAGAAAAGAGATTTCATTTATTAACTGTAACCAAGCATTTTATATCCTATTAATTCTGTTATAAAAAATGTAATTGTTAGCCATTAAAATCTAACTAGGACATGTTTGCGTCATCAAAATTGTCTGACATATCTTTTCCATAAATGGATAGTTATGACTCAATGAAAACTCATATGACCAGGAAATAGTCAAATAAAAACATAGTTACGCAATATAAGTATGGTTTAAAATGGTGATGATTTGCATTTAGTTTACATGCATCTAATATGCAGTGTTAGGCAAAATTTATTTTAAATAATAGATAATAGGTAACGAATAATTAATCGAACTTTAAACTACGAATAATGAATAATTCGGTTTATCTTTTGTCTAGACAATCAATAAATTCAAGTTATCTATCATCTTTTTATTTGTTATTCGAGTTTTTTAAAATAAATTTCGAATAATTTTATTTTTATTTGATATAAGAGCCTATTTATGTATTTTCAGAGCCATTGTTTTTGAAACTGATGTCTATTTTGAGATTACGCCCCTGTGCTGCGACTTTTTTGAGTTTTTCGGATTTCTTCCATATCAGGGTCTATTTATATATTTTCGGAGCCGTAGTTTTTGTAATTGGGTACATTTTATGATTATGCCGCTGCGGTGTGACTTATTTAAGTTTTTCGAATTTTTAATATATAAGGGTCCAATTATGTTTTCAGAGCAGTAGATTTTGGAAATGATTTCCTTTTAAGAATATGGCACTGCGTTTCTTAGAAAAGTTTTGGAAAAAGGAAGGAAAAAAATTCAAGAAATATTTGGAAAAAGCCTTAAACGGCCAGTTTAATCTAGATGGAATAGTGGTTATTAATCCCTGCATTAAATTTGAAATGTAAAAGATAAAATTAACTTATTTTTTCAGCACATACAAGATCACAAATAATTACGAATGTGACATTATCAAATGATCTTGAGATCATTCATCACCTTCTTTTCTAATAAACATGATGATCTAACTGAATTAAATAAATATCCGAAAAACACAAATATACAAATGCAGTGGTGTGATCATAAGATATAGACTATTTTCGAAAACTATAGCTCCGAAAACAGATAAATAGACCTTTGTATGGAAGAAATCCGAAAAACTCAAATAAGTTGGAACGCTGTGGCGTATTATCAAATTTTTTTTTTTTTAATCTATTTATTGAATAATAATACAATCAGCCACTGCTGGAGGGCTATAAGCATTAGGGCTAAAAGTTCTCATTCATACAATATATACAAATAATAAAGAAATAAATATAAATATAAGAAGTAAATAAATAATACTGATGAAGAAGGTAAATAAAAAAAAAAAAAAATAATAATAATAAACAAATAAAATAAAGTAAAAACTTCTAAACACAATCATAACTATATACAATATATACATTCGCCCAAGAATCTCCGAACCAGGCTTTTTCCCTCACACGTGGAAGGCAAAGCAAAACTCCGGAAGATCCCAGTGCCACTTTTCCAGCCGCATCACTAGTATTAAAAGCCAGTGGAGACTGAAAGAGAGCACTAGAGCCACAGACACTCAGGACATGAGTGGAGAAGCTGGCCATTGCCAGGACTCTTTGGAGTCATATTTATAAAAGATCTCGAGGCCACTGCCGTTTCAACCTTCGAGGGGGATGGTATGGATGCTCGGAGCTGGATAGGGATTGTGCTAGAGGATTGGGATGATAAATGAGGTTCTGGTGAAAGTTGGAGAATCTGGATGGGATGATGTCATGGACATATGGGATGTTAAGGTCATGGTGTAGGGTCTTGTTCGTGACATAATATGGAGCATTGACTATTGTTCGAAGGACTTTAGACTGGAAGGATTGGATTCGTTTGATATTCGATGATTTAGTTGTCCCCCACAGCTCAAGTCCGTAGGTCCAGATAGGTTTCAGTATGGTCTTGTAGATTAATAATTTGTTTTCTGTTGAGAGATGAGATGTTCTGTTTAGTAGTCTATATAGCTGACCAAATCGTCGGTTAAGCTCTTGTCTTTTAAGTCTCGTATGTGGGTTCCAAGTCAGTCTTTTGTCCAGAAGGAAGTCAAGGTATCGGACTGTGTCTGAGTAGGGAAGAGGAATTGAATTAAAAAGGATTGGCGGACATGATCTGCGTCGAAGAGTGAAAGTTACATGTTTGCATTTTGATTCATTAATTTTGATGCGCCAGTTGTTGCACCACTGCTCAATGAAGGAGAGGTGTCTTTGCAGGTTCTGGGACGCTATTAGAGGATCCGAGTGGGAGGATAGGATGGCAGTATCATCAGCAAATGTTGCTAGGAAGGTATCAGGACTTGAAGGGATGTCAGCGGTGAAAAGGATGTAGAGAACTGTCTGTAGGGGATGTAGGCCCAAGACACTGCCTTGTGTGAACACCAGCCTCAATTGGATAATGTTTGGAGAGTTCAGTGCCACAGCGGACTTGAAAGGAGCGATTTGAAAGGTAGGATTTGAGGACTAGATACAAGGGTTGAGGTAAATGGGTTTTGAGCTTGAAAAGCAAGCAATCGTGCCACACCCGGTCGAAAGCTTGAGCTACGTCCAGAAAGGCACCAGTGCAATATTGCTTGTTTTGAAGTGCAGAGGATATGTGGTCCACAACGCGAAGGCCTTGTTGGACAGTGGAGTGTCTTGAGCGGAATCCAAACTAATGGGAAGGGATATTGTGGGATTCGAGTATGGGTAGGATGAGTTTGAGAAGGATTTTCTCAAAGATTTTGGAAAGGATCGGAAGTAAGCTTATCGGTCTATAGGATGATGTATAATTAACAGGTTTACCTGGTTTAGGAGAGAGGATAATTATGGAATGTTTCCACACCAGAGAAAAGTGGGTTGTGCTGAGGATACAGTTGAATAGGTATGTAAGGAATATAATTGCTTTTTTTGGGAAGTTGTCTGAGGATCTGGGAAGTAAGGAGATCGTGTCCTGGAGATTTGCGAGGTTTTAGGTTCTTTAAAAGGAATTTGAGCTCAGAGGGGTTGACGGCTGTAGGAGATAAGGAGAGAGGAATCGGTGAAGAGAAGAATTTTTTAACTTCAGCAGTATGGGAGGGATGGAGTTCAGGATGAGGAGTGAATGTGTACGATAGATGCTCAGCAAACTCTTCTGCTGTATTCTCATCTGACGAAGCCCAGGAACCATCATCACGGCGGAGGGGGTGGGAATCTCAAAATGGACTTAATTTTCAAAAACTACGGCTCCGAAAATATATAAATCGACCCTTATATCGAATAAATAAATAAAACTCAAATAAGTCAAAACGTAGTGGCTTAATCTCAAAATGCATATTATTCTAAAAAACTGTGGCTCCGAAAACATACAAATCGACCCTGATATCGAAGAAGTTAAAAAAACTCAAATAAGTCGTAAAGCAATGGCGTAATCCTAAAATGGAGATCATTTTCAAAAACTATGGCCCCTAAAACTTACAAACAGACCTTAATATCGAAGAAATCCTTAAAATTACAAAACAAAAATTATTCGAATCATCTTTCTATCTTAAATAATGAATAATAGATAATAGATAAGGCATATTATCTGTAAATAACAAATAATTATCTGACCAAAGGCCGTCGAATAAGAATAACGAATAAATATGTTATCTCGACAAAATTTCAAATAGTTTATTCGAATAACGCCCAAAACTGCTAATATTATTCTAGCTAAGATATATGCATCACGTTCCTAGATTAACTTATATCTTAAATTGGTAGACCAGCTGATGTGAACAGTGGTGTTTCCACATCAGCTCCCCGAATTTACTTGTTTTCCTGACATCTTTGATTTTTCAGTCAATACAGGTCAAGGACACATCAAAACAGTTATATTTAGTGTGAACAGTTAAAACTATTTATTTCTAGCATATATATATTCCTTTTTCTTCTCTTATAATATACGGTATTATCACCAGATGATGTCCAGTAAGGCACCTACTAAGAAGTATCGGGCAGACGGCTCTACCCCTCGCGATTCACCAGAAAAAACAGATTTCTCGCAACCTACGGGGAACTCTTTCAGTAACCACTCCTGTAGAATCTCTATAATTTGAATCTTAGCCTCAACCAGGTACATCTACACAAAAAATGGTCGAAGGATCTCCTTTCTTTACTCCAAACCCGTATCAAGTGCTTCAAAATGACAGAGAGGTAATGTAGTCTGCATCAATAACCAGAGAGACAAGCCTGCTCTGGTTTTGTTAAAAAATTGAAAAAATTTCAGTTGTTGTCCATCCAACTAAACAAAATCTACTCCAGCAGTTATTCATATATCATCAGGACCAATGACACTAAAATAATACCAGATACTGCTGAAACGGATTGAAAAATATTGAGATATTTATCAGAAACGAAGGCGCATTTTTTTCTCACATTCCAGCGGAAGCAGGAGAGAGAGCATTACGAGTGGTGATTATAAATTTTCACTTCTCAACCCCACCCGAAGGATAAAGGAGTTACTAACGACGCTTGGTTTCAAAGTACGTCAGGTAACCTACTTTTTGAAGGAGAATAAGAAGCAAGCAGGGATGAGAAGAGCAATTCCCATTACCGTTGTTTTTCCTAGACATGGAGCCATCACCAGGTATCGAAAAAATATATGATACACTGGAATATTCTACACAAGCGTGAAAATTGAGGAGCCCTATCCCAAGAGAGAAACCGTGCTGTGCCACAATTGTCAGGTGTATGGCCACACAAAGACTTATTGCCACCACTTGCCGCATTGCGAGAAATGTGGTGAATATTACAAATCAGCAGAGTGCACCGAACCGATACGAAATCCTACAGTTTGTGTCCTATGCTTGGAGGGACATCTGGAAAACTATAAGGGTTGCCTAATCTACAAGAACCTCAAAATGATACCAGAAGACCCGGATTCATGACGAGAAAACCAGGCCAAGAAGAGAACCAACTTGAATAGTGAACTCTAGTGTTTCATTCTCCTATCTACTTGAAGGCAAGAACCAAACCGATAATTGTGAAGCCCTGCCTCAACAACAACCTCAACCCTATCCTCAAGATCCTCCCCAGTCTAATATACCTCACCATCAACATCCTCACTAACATATAATCCTCAATAACATATAATTCCTCAATTCCTCCTCTTTGAAATACCACAGATCTCACCAGTTTGTTGGCATCTTTTCTCACCGACTTCAAATCCCTTGTTACCCCACTCATATCACTCCTTAACTCCTTATTTCACATCACTCCAAATCTTGTATCTCACCTCATCCTTCCTTTAAAAAATCCTTAAATGACTTCCATCAAATCCTTTCCTATTCTCCTTTGGAATGCGAATGGTGTTAGAAATCATACAGACGAACTATCTACTTTATTACTTGACAAGAACATTGATGTAGCACTAATTACTGAAACTTGACTAACCTGACGGTAAAGCTCATGTCGGCACTGCTGTCATTGTACACCAAATCCCTCTCTCATCATCTACTTCCATTACCTAGTCTAGATTTCCTACAATTCAGCGCCATTGAAATCAAAACCTTCTCCTTTCCCGTCATCATAGCATCAGCATATTGCCCTTATAACACATTCCAAATTTAATTTCCAGTTTAGTTCTCTACTTAACTCCTTAGGAGATCACTTCATCCTGGGTGCAGACTTAAACGCCAAGCATCAAGAATGGTGTTCAAGAACTCTCGTGGTAGATTATTGCTGTCTGCACTCAATTCCCAAAGTTTTAACCTCTTTCCTCCCAACTTGTAGGGTGGAGAGGGTTTAGAAATAGGAGCTAGACATAATTGGAGTATTAATGGACTAAGCGATCTGAGGAAAGTTCATCAAGTCGGATAAGAGAATGCTTGAGGGGACCTAAACCACTGTGGATAAAAAAATCGAGGACATCGTTATTGCGGTTAGGATCTGTGGGCCAGTAGGAGGTAGGTGAGTTAGGAGGAAGGAGACTGAAACGTAGGGAATTGAGTAAAGATATCATTGTTCTACCATGAGAATTCGTGGTTTTAGAGCATCATTGATGATGTTTGGGGTTTGAATCTTCACTCAGGATGAAGTCCTAAGGAGTTAAGTAGAGAACCAACCTGGACATTGGATATGGGTCTGTTAGGAGGGCAATATGCTGATGCTATGGTGACGGAAAAGGAGGTTTTGATTACAATGGCGGTGGATTGTAGGCAATCTTGAGTAATTGATAGAGATTAGAGCTTAATTAAAATAAAAGTTTTATTATAGTTATTTTTGCTGAGAACAGAAGTACTTTGAGGTGACAGAATATTAAGTCACATGATGTTTTTGCCCAACTAGAGGTGAATCTCACGTCATTGCTGTAACAGCATATTTTATTTTTTTATTATTGCATATAATACTGCATATGTGACGGTTTGCATGGTTTGGTGACTGCATAAAATGACTGCTTGGTGACTGTTTCTGACCCTGGTTATAACCACGATAATTCTATTTGCATTTAAAGGAAATTTTATCTAGTTTACTATAAAGTAATTGGCAGTTGCCTATTTTTTTTTATTTATTTATGATATTTACAACTGTATTCAGAAAAAAAAATACATTCAGTAAATGTGATAACAGAAAATAATAACATGAAAACACTTGTTGAGAAACTACCCACTGGTAGCACTCCAAGATTAGAAACGAGAGATTCGGATGGTTTTGAAGTTTATAATGAAAGGATAGGTATCTGGATTAGGTCAAATCGGACATAGCTCAAACATAAGGAACATTAAGGTCATTATGGATGATTTTATTTGCGACAAAGAAAGGAGCATTGAGGATTTTACAAAGAATTTTGGATTGTAAGGATTGGATACGTGAGGAATTCGATGACTTTGTGGAGTCCCAGATGTCAACTCCGTAAGTCCAAATAGGTCTAATTGTATTTATGTAGAATAGAATAGAATAGTAGAATCAACTTTACTCTGGGGCAAACTCCCTTAAGAATAACAATATTAAAAAATTAACATAACATCTGGCCAAAATGTATATTACAATAAAAGAATAACTAAAACATAAGTAATAACAGCAGTTATTACATAGCTATACAGATATATTAAAGAAATGATATGAGCAATAAGGTCACAATACAAACAATAAAATTTGAAATACTATATGCAATTTGAAATGAACAATAAGAATAAAGGTAATGGATATTTCTGCGTTGGATGTAGCACGCATGATATGTGCCTAACATTGTGACCTATTTCTTCCAAACCAGACTTGATAACAGATATAGGTGTGGTTGAAATGTAGGCCTCTCAAGACCACTCGATATGCCTTATCCTAAGGCAGAAAAGGCTTGAGAGTGGTCTTGAGAGGCCTAAACTCAACCACCCCTATATCCGTTATCAAGTCTGGGCTGTAAGAAATAAGTAACATTGAACTGATTACAGTGAAAATCGTAGTTTTTAAATGCAAAGTAGGTGATTAGTGTTTTATAATTATCTCTTGAGTTTGTGTTGATCTTGATGTCATTTACGCTGGAAAACCAGCTAAAATTTGTCTTATCAGATCGGTATTTTCTTGACCAAATGATCTGAAATTATCAATTTTAGGAGTCTGTTTCGGTAACATTCGAAAATGGTGTCTCTTCATCTGCATCGTCACATGAAGATTTCTTGTCCAAATTCATATTTTTCATGATAAGAAAATAAAAAATATATATACTTATACCCCTAAATTAGTCGGCTGTTCTTTCAGATAATAAACGAGGGTAGGGCAGCTTTCAGGCCCAGAGTGACGGCATGCAAAGACACGAATGGATCTCTTTTAAGCCACAAAGATGACGTACTAAGGAGATGGATACAACATTTCAAAGACGCATTAAACAGAGGAACGGTGCCTGGAGAAGTAGGAGTAATGAAGGAAGACTCCCTGAATTCTATTGAACCCCCGGACGGAATCCAGTCACAGCTGTTGAAATGTGGAGATGAAGAACTTAAGAAAGCTCTGCATGATTTAATGCTGACCATCTGGGAGAGGGAAGCTATGCCTACGGAATGGGCAACAGCCATTATCTGCCCAATACATAAGAAAGGAGATCAAACAGAATGCGCCAACTATCGAGGAATCTCACTCCTTTCGTGTGCTTATAAGCTGCTCTCTAACATTCTTTTTGAGAGGATTCTCCCGTATTCTGAAAAGGAACTGGGGAAATATCAGGCTGGATTTCGAAGAGGACGCTCAACCACTGATCAACTGTTCTCTCTGAGGATGATCCTAGAAAAGATTATGGAGCATAAGGTAATCACCCACCATTTATTCCTAGACTTTAAAGCAGCATACGACAGCGTTGATAGAACGCAACTATACTGTGCCTTGGAGGAGCTAAGCATCCCTCAAAAGCTCGTACGCCTAATCAAGATGACCATGGACAGCTCGAGATGTAGAATACGCGTCGGTTCTGACGACTCCGAAGAGTTAAAGTGAGCAGTGGGGTTAGGCAAGGGGATGCCCTCGCCTGTCTATTGTTCAACTTGGCAGAGGAGAAAGCTGTAAGAGATTCCGGTATTCAGACCAACGATATAATCTTCAATCGCCTGACACAGCTTCTTGGTTTTGCTGATGATATTGACATAATAGGTAGGTCTGAACGGGCTCTCAGAGAAGCGTTTATAGGCCTTGAAGCAGCTGCAAGACCACTTGGTCTAGAAGTCAACGAGAGGAAAACTAAGTATATGAGAGTTGGTAGTGAGGTGGATCTGAACTCTCCATTTGAGATAGGTTCTTTTAAGTTTGAGAGAGTGAAAAGTTTTATATACCTTGGGTCTGAAATTAATAGCAAAAATGACATGGCTCAAGAAATACAAAGAAGGATTACGGCTGCCAATAGATGTGTCTTTGGACTTGGCCGACACTTAAGAAGTAGGTACCTCTCAAAGAAGACCAAGCTGATCATATACAAGACTCTTGTTCGGCCTGTTTTGACATATGGCTCAGAGGCTTGGGCGATGACCAAAAACGATGAGATGAAGCTGAGTGTGTTTGAGCGAGGAGTCCTCAGAAGGATTTATGGTCCAGTAAAGGAGGGTGATGTCTGGAGGAAAAGAAAAAATAGGGAGCTCAGTTCACTCTATACAGACATCGACGTAGTCACCTATATTAAACCGGCCAGACTAAGGTGGGCAGGGCATGTGGCCAGAATGAGCACCGTTGAAATACCAAAGACAATAATGATGGAGGAGCTGCATCTCTTAAGACGGGTAGGAAGGCCGAGGACGAGATGGTTGGACAACGTGGCCTATGATGCGAGAATCCTGCTTGGTGTACGGAAGCTGCAGCAGAAGACAGAGCCAACTGGCGGAGGCTCTTGGAGGAGGCCCAGTCTCGGTAACGGGATGTCGTGCCACACATGATGATGATGATGATACCCCTAAATTAGAACTACAAAAAAAAATTACAAATTCTTAAAAAAAAATAATAATAATAAGCTACTGACAAACTTAGAAACAGAAAGAAAAAAAAAAACATTTTTGAGAATAAATACACTAGGAAAAAAAAATTAAAACAAAACGGTCTCTGAGAGAAAAAAAAAAAAAAAAAACCTAGAAGTCTTTCATTTCGAACTGAGACCAGCTGACAAGAGAGAGCTAAAAAACCTTGACGGTGGCCTTGATAGGAACGGCAAGGGAATTAAGGGCCAGTTGGGCTACCCAAACGAGCACCAATTTATCATATGTTCATTGTTAATAAACTGTAACACCTGTGTATCCG